>LZPO01035554.1:0-16601 GCA_001675575.1 Neotoma lepida | reverse complement strand
TGTGTGTGTGTGTGTGTGTGTGTGTGTGTGTGTGTGTGTGTGCATGTAGCAACAATTAATGGAAGAGAAAGGCTATGAATTTAAAGAGAACAGGGATGGATATATGGGGCTATTTGCGGGAAGGAAAGGGAAGGGAGAAATATTATAATTTTATTATAATCTCAAAAATTAAAGACCTCTTACAGTTGCTAGACCAGCCAAGTATATATCCGGAGCATAACTGCTTCCCATGACTCATGGGGACATAGAAGTCTTGTGGAACTCAGGGCTGTCCCAGCGACAGGCACANCTCATGTGTGGGGACCCAGAGGAGGGAGGGACATTTGCTCGTAAGCCAAGCTCAGATGGGGCTGCTAAGTTTCGGATGAAGCACAGGCTGACCACAGTTACTAGCTATCCTTCATGATGTCAGCGCTTTGTGTACTCCTAGTGATTACTCACATTTGCCCAGAAATAATTAAAAGGTAGCGCACAGCTCCACTGTTCACAACATCTATAAACCCGCTTATCCCGGGAGCATTTCNTCAACTTCAATTTTCTCCTCTGAGATTTCCATCACTAAAGTCAGCCTGATAAAAAAGCGAAGCTTAACCCGTGTGTGTAGTACTTGCCTCAGAAACTTTGATTTCTCTCTCTAGCACCTTCCACCACAAACCTTAATTTTGTATTTCCAGGTAAGTTCACTCTGTCTAGCAAAATTCCGTGTTCTTGACTTTTCCAAAGTCATGAATCTCTGTCTCCAATACTTTTTATATGGACATTTTATTTCTGTTTATTCTTATCACATCCTCCACACTTTCTGTATACAAGAGAACTTTGGACAATTTTCAATAGTAATTTATTTCCTTATTAGGAATTATCAGCAAAAATTTTAATCCTATCAGCACCATTAGTTACAAATTTAGAGACACATATCATTTTCTTCTAAGAGTGAAAAGAAGTTTAAGGAGCCAGGGACAAACAAACCTTTCCATGAACAGCAAAGGCAAAGAGTAAAGAGTAGTCATTCCCTCACTCATTAGCATCAAGCAAAAGACAGGTTAACAAGAGAAAAGCACAACAGATTGGTGTAATCCAAGTTTATGTAACCAGGGGACTTTCAGAAATTGAGACCACAGTCATTGGGAACATTGGTTTTGTTTGTTTGTTTGTTTGTTTGTTTGTTTCTGTTCAGGTTGGGTGAAGAATGGACAGCTACAGAATTGTAATGTGGTTTGATTTTATTATTACAAGACTGAAGAGGAATCCCAACAAAACCTGATGGCTCACATCCTTCTTGTTCTCTCCCCATAGCACNCTCTCCCCTCAGGTATGAAACGGAGTGCCTGGTTTTCAAGGCAGAGGTGACCTCTCTGGTTTTGTGGCTTTCTTTGGAGGAAAGGGGTTCTCATTCCTATGACTTGCTTTGAATAAAAGGAACTCTGGTGTCAGTGGCTTTTTTCAGAAGAGAAACACTGTGTGGAGTGGAGAAAAGATGATAAGAGAAGGTCAAAGCTAAAGAGAGACTTGGCTCCTGAGGGTCCTGTGAACCTGCAGTTTCTTCTACTACAAAGTTCTGTGCACACCAAAATACCAGCCTCTGGTCCTCCAAAGGATAATAACACAGACTATATGGTTATCATTCCACTTAAACCAATCTCTCTCTCTCTCTCTCTCTCTCTCTCTCTCTCTCTCTCTCTCTCTCTCTCTGTGTGTGTGTGTGTGAATAATTTTATTCTGTTTCATTTTTATACCCCTGTATTTGAACCTATAGAAAATATTACTTTCTATATTTTGGAATGTTTTGAAATGAATGCTACTGCTCAGATAACTTTATACAAAAATATTTTTAAAATAACACCATATNAAATGAATCAAATGATTACATATTCACAAATATGCATGCATTTTAATAATTTCTTCCAGTTTACTTGAGCACATAATAAAAACTGCTTGAACAGTTGCATAGTTTCAATGTGTGTTTATGTGACATAATCGAAGATAGTTCAAATTTCCACAACACAACGTATGTGAATATCTCACTTTTCATTCTGTCACCTGACCATGAACATGGGGGAAAAAATCACAAAGAAAAAGACCATGCAAATACCCAAGTATCTGAAACTTAAAGACAAGTTGCTAACTTCCAATTTTTAAAATTCAATCATCTATAGCATCAATAGGATTATTTTACTTCTCCAAAGGATACTGNCTTCATCTTTACCCTGAAAGATATGATATTTGTAAACCTACTACATTTTCACTGCAACATTCTCAGCATTATTTTATTTATTTATTTATTTTTATTAAGAGATTTTCTATTCATTTTACATACCAACCACAGATTCACCTCTCCTCCCTCCTCCCGCCCCCCAGCCTTCTCCCCCCAACCCACCCCCCATTCCCACCTCTTCCAAGGCAAGGTCTTGCATGGGGAGTCAGCAGAGCCTGGTACATTCAGTTGAGGCAGGTCCAAGCCTCTCCTCCCTGCACCAAGGTTGAGCAAAGTGTCCTACCATAGCCATTGGGCTCCAAANAGCCGGCTCATGCACCAGGGACAGGCCCCAATCCCACTGCCTGCCTGAGGATCCCCTAAACAGTTCAAGCTAGACAACTGTCTCACCTATCCAGAGGGCTTAGTCCAGTACCATGGGGGCTCCTCAACTATTGGTCCACAGTTCATGTGTTCCCACTAGTTTGGCTAGTCTCTGTACATTTTCCCATCATGATCTCGTTGTCCTTTGCTCATAAAAGCCGTCCTCTCTCTCATCGATTGGACTCCTGGAGCTCGGCCTGGCGCCCGGCCGTGAATCTCTGCATCTGCTTTCATCAGTCACTGGATGAGGGCTCTATGATGACAATTAGGGTATTCATCCATCTGATCACCGGAATAGGCCAGTTCCTCTCCATTANTGCCAGTAGTCTAAGGTGGAGCCATCCTTGTGGATTCCCAGGAACTTCCCTAGCACTCTGTTCCTCCCTATTCCCATGACGTCTTCATTTATCATGATATCTCTTTGCTTGCTTTCCCACTCTGGTCCCTGTTCCAGCTCGAACCTCCNGTTCCCCTAATGTTCTCATCCCCGATCCCTTGCCCTCCATTACTGGGCTCACCCCTAGTTTGCTCATTTAAATCTCATCTATTTTTTCTTCACTGGGTGATCCATGCCTCCTTCCTAGGGTCCTCCCTGCTAGCTAGCTTCCCTGGAGCTGTGGGTTGCAGTCTGTCTATCCTTTGCTTTACATCTAATATCCACTTATGAGTGGATATCATGTTTGTCCTTCTGAGTCTGGGTTACCTCACTCAGGATATTTTCCAGTTCCATCCATTTGCCTGCAAATTTCATGATGTCATTGTTTTTCTGTTGAGTAGTACTCCATTGTGTAAATGTACCACATTTTCTTAATCCATTCTTCAGTTGACGGGCATCTAGGTTGTTTCCAGGTTCTGGCTATTACAAATAATGCTGCTATGAACATAGTTGAGCATGTATCCCTGTGGTATGATTGAGCATTCCTTGGGTATATGCCCAAGAGTGGTATAGCTGGGTCTTAAGGAAGATTGAGTCCCAATTTTCTGAGAAACCTCCATATTGATTTCCAAAGTGGCTGTACAAGATTGCACTCCCACCAAACAGTGGAGGAGTGTTCCCCTTGATCCACATTCTCCAACATAAGCTGTCCTCAGTGGTTTAGATCTTAGCCATTCTGACAGGTGTAAGATGGTATCTCAGAGTCGTTTTGATTTGCATTTCCCTGATGACTAAGGATGTTGAGCAATTCCTCAAATGTCTCTCGGCCATCTGAGATTCTTCCATTGAGAATTCTCTGTTTAGCTCTCAAAATACGTAATAATTCAATAAGCATTATTTTTTAAAATTAAACTTAATTATATAATGTGTTTTTCCTGCAAATATGTCTATGTACCACTTGGATGTCTGGTGGATATGGATGATCCTCTTGGATCCTCTGGAACTGGATTTAGAGATGGTTGTGAGCCACCATGTGGGTACTGGAAACTGAACTGGGTCTTCTGGATGAGCAGCCAGTGCTCTTAACCACTGAGGTATCTCTCCAGCACCTCANGTTTATTTTTTACCACTCTTCAGAAATCTGATTTCATTCTGAGTCTGACTAATTCATATTCCCTATATTAGTATTGCCCCTTTTACCATCAAAGGAAAAAAATTAGATCATTGGCTCTCTAAATTTAGGTATGGGAAATAATTTGATAGAAAATATTTTTCAAACTTCAGGGAAACCAGTTTGTATCTATAATCACAGGTATTTTCCCTGGGTTTGAAATGAAACAGTGTATACACAAAAATCTAAAAATTATTATAGAAAAACCTATCATTTCTCTTTTCTACAGTAGCAATTGGCTGAGAGTAAATATTTGTTTATTCAGTAGTTTATTTAAAATACCCTAAAAAAAGGAACTTGGGTTTTAGAGCAAGCTTTTGGTTTGCTAAGCAAACTCCCACTTGGCCACAAAGTTCTTTGTAGCTACATAAATACATTCCCTAAAAAGGATGAAAAATAAAACTTGTTTTCGTAAAGCTTCCCATTTAGGCAGGATTTAGTGTAACCTAAACTAAAATGTTAAAATTCTGGTTTGGGAAAGCTGTTCTTTTTTTCTGTAACAGATTTCATCCCACTAGGTGTTTTGTCACTGATGCAGTTCTGAGGAAGTTGTACTGTGGTCCAGATGAGGATGACATGTGGCCCTTTATTAATCATCCTCTAATGACATCTCAGATTTGCAGATTCATACCTGAGGGTACAGACTCTACATTTCTGGCTACCTTGTAGATCCTTAAACTAGTCAGAGAAAGTGTTTCTGTTTCCAGGCTAAAGACACTGGAGATTTATTTCCTGAGATATGAGGTTTCTCCATGATTGTAAGGAAGACACACACACACACACACACACAGAGAGAGACACACACACACAGAGAGAGAGAGAGAGAGAGAGAGAGAGAGAGAGAGAGAGACTCAATCTGTCTATATCACTAATAACATGATTGATGCACACATATACACATATTGCAATTTGAGCACTGATTTGAAAGTTTGTTATTGTAATAGAGTGTCTTTCTCTTCAACTTGACTATAACTTAACCTTGGCTTGCCTGGTACACAAGTCCAAATTATCATGAGACCGTATTGAGTAAATCTGAAAACATTTTTTGAAATCAAAATGTAACTGCATCATTTTCTCGTTTCTATCATCCACCCCAAATCACTCTAATGCATCCCGTTCATGCCTTCTCTCAAATTTATGACCTCTTTTGCTTTAATGCTGATTAGAGAATATTATATATTATGTGAATGTGGTGTTCTTAAATATATATTAATATATTAAAGAAAAAGGCTATATATATATATACATATATATATATATGTATATATATATTCTGCTCAGTCTCTGAAATGTTACTTGTATGCACACGATTTAGACTGACCTAATTCCTTTTTGTTGTTTTGGTTTGGTTTGGTTTGATTTGGTTTGAGTATGTATGTGTTTAGTTAGTTGCTTGGTTTTGTTTTGGTTTTAGAGATAACTTTCATATAGTCCAGTTTGGACTCAAACAGTACATATCTGAAATCTCAATATGTATCATGAAATCTTTGTTATCCTGTCCTTGCCTCTCAAGTGCTGGGATTACATTTCACACCAAGCTGGTAGATCTTGTTTGTGTTGTTGTTGCTGTTTTATTAATCATGCCGTGCCTCACAAGCTTTAAAGTATGCCAACAATAGTCACAAATTTTCAACACAACTTGAAGCTACTCAATAGGTTCAGAACCAGAGCTGAGATTCTGTGTTTATCGAAGCTTAGCAAAGTTGATTCTGCTGCTGCTCACTGGGACACGCTTTAAATAGGTNGCTTCGGAACAACTGAAATAAAACACCAAGTAGAGGATGAAATAAAACACTGGTCCCCAGGGAAAAGATGTCCTCTTGCCCACGGTGGATCCGTTTTAAATCAGATACTCTGTGATGTCTTCTTTTAAGATGGAGGCTGGAGAAGCACACCTTTTCTTTTTTCAATAGGCACTTTTATCATTTCTATTTCTTAACTCTGATGGTTTTCTTCATCTGCCTTCCAATGTGATTGTGGAGTTATGATGATCAATTTACCCACATACCAAAGCAGAAAAGCAAAAGCAGCATCAGCCCTTCTTCACGGACCTGGGTAGACAAGATACTTTCTTTGTAATTATGGATGACCTTGGCTACATGTCTTCTTCACTGGGACAAATTTAATATTTATATACAATAGAAAATATAATAAGGCAAAGCATGGCAAAATAATAATCGTTCAATGGCAGTAGAGATCTCTTTGGTACTGAAGAGATGGCCTACAGGAAAAAAGCTTGGTTTGCAAAACTGAGGACTTGTTCACAATTCCAAATCCCATGTAAAAGGTGTGTGATCTCAGTAGTTCACCTAGTCCTAGCCCTGGAGGTGGAGACAGAGAATGCCTGACTCAACTGGCTATGGAGATTAGAGCTCTTCTTATCTCAATACATAGATGTAGAGTCATTGAAGAAAACATCAGGATGCCAATTTGGGGCCTCCACATGCATGCACATAAGTATGTGTGCGTGCACTGCATACACATATGCCAACATACATGTGAGCATGAATATGTATATACCCCTCACATCTCCATTTCCTTCAGAGCTCATTCTCAACTCCTTCTCAAAATTGTCATGTGTAATTTGAGCCATTCAGATCTGCTGCTTGGAACAGGAAGAACCTTAAGATGGAGATGAAATCACGTGATGGCATAATAGTCTTTCCCGTGCCTGCAATGGCTACAAATGGCCTGTCAGGGGGGTCTGTCTCTTGCTGACCCAGTTCCACAGAAGTCTGGTGGAATTCTGTAGGAAGGTAGTGGAAGGGGGTAAGAAGGCTGATTAAGCCATCGTTTATATTGATTTAGTACCCAGCAGTTTGATCTGATGCTTTATCAAGTCTAAAATTCAAACCCTGGCTGGAAACTGAGTTATCCATCAAGAAGGATTACAGAAGGAAAATGATNCATAAATTTAACGGACTGATTCTTGTTATCTCCAGAGATTTCCCTGTCACTTAAAAATGATGTCTAGAGTACAATTTGCATCTAAAACGGCCTTGGAAAGAGGCAAAAGGCCAGCACTTCAAATTAATGAATCGTCGGGTTACAGAGGAATGCTCCTAGCAAAATAAAACAACCCACATTGCGCCAAATTCCAATCCAATCAATAATAACCTTGCTGGTGAACTGGTGCTTCTTTCTTCCAAAGAAGCAGTACTATTTTTCCACACTTTCCACACTTATTTGAGTTAAAGTAAGGGTAGTCTATTGAGAACAGAAAGATCGGGTGGTATATGGAAGAAACTTGGGTGCTAATGTGGGCTAAACTGTCACTTAAGGTGATAGTGGCCAACACACAGCCTCCCAGGGTTCCTATTTCATCATTTGTAAAACTGAAGATCAAGGATCTTTCTGAACTGATATTAGACAAGACTGCAACAATCTGGGATTTAATAGGTACAAAACAACTAAAAGCTAATTTCTTTTTAAATGAATCACCACATTATAACTCCTTTCATATAGAATAAAGGGGATTTTACATTTTAATTTCTTTAAAAATGTATTTTTTAAATTAACAATTACATTTGTGGGTGTTTATGTGTATGTGTCTGGGGGCTGCTATTTGCAAGAGAAGGTTCTTTCCCTTCTGCCATGTGGATCTCAGGGATCCAACTTAGGTCCACAGGCTTGGGGGTAAACTGATCTTGGGTGCTCTGCAGGAGCAGCAAGTGCTCTTAAGGACTAAGCCACCACTGTAGCCCCAAATGAGTGCTTCTTTTCATTAAGAGGCATGACAAATTTTATCTTTCATTGATTGATGAGAAATGCCTCAACCTTGGTGGATTTTTAATATCAGAATAAATAAAGCAATTAAACAATCTATGTGAAATAGCACATCATTGAAGTATATAGCTTTTAGGTATAAAACACTTAAAAATATATTGTTTTTTATATGTATCTATTTGATAAGATCTCTACTCTTGGCTTTCTCCTTCAGTTTGGCTGTTGAAATGCTTATGTTTGTCATGTTATACACAAGAACAAATAGTTGTATGTATTTTAAGTTTTAGGATATAACATTTTACAACAAAATTTAGGACATATAGTGTATGTGTTAAAGATTTTATGTCAATAATANACTTGAATATCAATTTCTGCATAATCAGTATTTTCCAAGAAGTAAAATAGTTTTGATTTAATCATGGTAAGAATGATTTATAATTACTTTGATAAAAGTAAAAATTCATAAATACACTAAATGATTATACCCAGTAGTAACTGGTTCACTGTAATGCTTCTACTAAGGAACTTGCTGCTGATTATGCATTTTAAGGAAATTTTCATTTTTTTCTCACTAGGAGAATACTTATATTCTCAGGATTGAATGCATCATGTTACTCTGCAGAATTCTAATATTTTTTGTAATTTTCTCAAATTCCATATGGGAAACTAAAAGTTTACACATTTGATTTCTTCTCCCACCTTACTGTTACCCTTTGTTGGTCACATTTAACCACATTTCTACCTACACCTAAGAATGCAATAATAAAGATGAAACTAGATAAATAAAAAAATATCATTTTTTCAAAGATATGTTTTATGAGTTACAACACAATTTTTATTGATTCCATGACTTCATTTTCATCATAATTCATTACTTTAGGGAGTCCTACATAGATGTCAAATCTTATTATATATAANTATACCAGTGGATGAGATATTTATAATAGGGAGATTGCCTTTTGAGGCCATTTTTAAGTAAGATACGTCATTAGCACCATCAAATGACAAATACAATCAAATCTAGGTTAAACACTAGCTTTTATGACATGTAAATGGAAATCCGATAACTTTAGTAGTTTTAGTAGTTGTTTTTTTTTCTACAACTCCATAGTGATTTGCAACACATTATTGTCATGATTTATGTTTTGCTTGTTTGTTTCAGAACCTACTAACCATAAAATCAATGTTCCTGCATGGCTTCTTATTAAAAGCCTTATCCATAAGAATTACAGAGTCAATAATTTTGACCTTTTGTGTTTAACCCAACATAGATTAAATATTTTTCAATTACCCCAATATAAAAGACTTGTGTGTATGTGTATTTTTAGAAGTGTTTTTATCAATCCAGTATGTGCTAAAAAATACTTGTTGTCTAGCCAGCAAGAAGGTTGTAGTAGCTATTTTCAGAAAAGCAATGTTATTTCCCATGTCTCCTCTTTATAGAGTATGTGCTATCTTCTACTTATTTCAAATAAAGATCTGACAATGTCCAGCTCAAGGAACTCAGCATGTTTGACTTCTCGCTAAAATATCACCCTTAAGCGTGAATAGGGTCAGACGTCTTTGTAGGCAATGGGTTCTTGAGTGAGGAAAATTTTAAGAAACTTGGAGCTGATAGTCCAGCAAAAAGCTTTATTAGGAGAATGCTCAGGGGTCAGTGGCCTCATTCTTTCACTATAGGACCTCACTCAACACAGCTTGCTTGAAGTAAGAAAGGCCGATTGGGGCAATCTCTAAATTGTTAGCCTGCATCCAGGACAAGCCTGTGATGTTTTCACTTTCCCTAGAAGAAAGAATGATACCAGTGGTGAAAGTGCAGACCAGATAAGGAGGGGGAGTCAATGTCTCACAGTATTTCCTTGAATTCCAATGTGTAAACAGCCACTTGGTCTACCTACCTTCCTGTTATTCTACAATGTTGTTCTAAGATATGACAATACCCAACAGGAGAGTTGGTTTGGGGGCTGGGAATGTCACATTCTGCCACTCTTAGTCCACCTATTTATGATAAATCCTTTGGAAGTCAATGCATTTTAAATCCATAGAAGGAAATTTTTGCACTGTTTAGAATCTATATTTAAAAAAACAAACACATAAAAACTCCAACAGAGCCCAAAGCTTATTGCAGGTTCATAACTTGACCTTCTTTAATGATACCCTAAACTTACCGTGTACCATCAACATCTCCCATGCTGTTTTACTTCTATTAGAGAAGAATTACAAAAATTATCTTTCATGGTTCCTTAATGCTGTGTCCAAATTCCTGCTGCATTGTTTTTGGATCGCATACTGTATTATTATAACAGTATTACTTATTTATTTTTGGCTATGATTTTTAACAAGGCCTGCATTAACTAGATTAGAAATCTTTGAGTAAATATTCTCACTTGTACTTATTCAGAGATTAGTTCTTTTTGGTTTTGTTTTGTTTGGGGTTTGGTTTTTATCCTCACATGTCATTCATCTGGAGGGAAAAGGCATTTAAAGTACAATGCACTTAACATCATAATACATGTTACTTTGTAGCCATGTATTAACATTTTCTTAAAAAAATAAGTGATTTTTTTTAATGTATAAATTCATTACTTTCCCACAAATGGCCTATGGACAGCTGTTCCTCCAGTATACACACTCAAGGAACAGGCCTACTACACGATAGATAATTATAAATATTTCTTGAATGATGTTCAGGAAATGAAAATGAATAATTAAGGGACTTTAAGCCAAAAACCACATTCTTATCCTTAAGGGTTTTTTTTTTTTATTTTATTTTTTTCTTTCTTTCTAATTCTCATCCTTTCCCCCCCTTCTCAGTTTCACTGCCCTCGATGTTGGGTTCTCTTGTATTAGTGCCCTGCTCAGTATCCACCTAATATCATCAATCAAAGTTCACAGAGGAATTACCACTTTGTTCAATTAGGGTTTTTCAAATCAAACCTATTGATGTTATTGTCCTCGTTGTACTTTGATATGAAAAGAAAGTGTCTGGTGACCAATGTAAATTCTGCTGGGTATTTCATGGCTACCACATAACCCCGAACATTTTCTCTCTGACCATTTCTCTGCTCCAAAGCAGATCATTAAATTGCTCCCAGGCAGAAAGCACAGGACCAGNACAGCAGGGCACTTTTGTAATAAGACCTTGTAAATTGAAAGCCCTGGATCCCTTTCCCACTGTGAGAACCTGCTGAGACTGGTTCCTTTTAACATTGCATTAATAGGCCTTTCAGACCTAGTTAATTAAAGACAGTATATCTAGGCAGACTTTCATTGCTTACACGGATTCCATGCACGGTGACCCTTAAAACACAGTTCCTATCTTAACACATTTCTATGCAATCGAACTTCTCAATCTTCATCACACACTGCAAATGGTTCTCAATTCTTCAGAAATGCATTTTCTAACTAATATCTTATGCTAGAAGTGGAGTGGCCTGAGTTAAGAAACCCATCTTAGTATACATGTGTTTCCATCAAGTCAGATATGAGGACCATCTAGCAGTGATTAACCAAGTCCATTTGTTAAATCCCTGCTGGTTAAAGGAAAGGCTTATAATTGCAAATATCATGGCCATACAGTTACAAACTGGAGGCCTGCTGGGAAATGCAGACCTCAATGTGGAGGTGTCATTAAAACCTCTAAGTGAGCCAGGGTAGTTAATCACTCAATTAGACTCTCATTATCATCTGCCCCGAATCAAAAAGGCCTCCCGCAGTCCAGAAGGGGTTGTAACCAGTCACTTTGACGGGTGATCCCCTCCTCACATACAATGGCCACAATGGGCCTTGGAGGGGTTATCAGCATGACGTGGCCTGTATCTCAGCCTAAGCAGACGCCCAGGGAGTTTAGACAGCCAGTACTGAGGAGATCAAAGGCAGAGAAACAGCTGATTCCAGACTGGCTGGTGTCAGCCTGGAGTTTCCTCTGTCAAAGGCAGAGGGAGAACTATCTTATTGATTGCTGGCCTTGGTGCTCAGTCTGCAATTAAAGACCTGTCCTCTGGGAAGAGCTTGGAGGAATGTCTGGCTTTCGGAGGCCTCAGCAGTGGAGACATTAAGAGTAGGCTTTTCCTCAGCTCAGAAAATCCTGTTTGAGAAGATCAGGGTGTGAAATTGTCCCCTTCCCACCACACAGTGGCAGGCAAAGAACTAAAAACCAGCCACTGGTACTGTGAAAGGAACTATCCCCACCCAATGAAATACATTTAAATTACCAGCCAACTTTTGTAGGGTATAGTAGTCCACTTCCCAGCTGTCCACCCAATATTGCTACCCTAGATTTAGTTGTCACTAGGTTCCTCTTGGCTATGGCAGTTTCTCAGACATGTTCTCAATGACTAGACTGTCCTTCAATTCAAATCTGTCTGAATTTTTGTTTGTTTTTCATTTATTATTATTGTTACTAGACTAAGACTGTCCCAAGCTTTTGGAAAGAAAGAAAACCATAGAAAGACCTTTCAACAAGCCCTAAACCTTCTAGGGAATGTTGCTGGTCACATATTCAATTGTGTCAGTTATATGAACAGATCTCTGGATTCTTCCCTTAGTTTCTGGCCTCCTTGGCTAAGTCATCTAACCTTATTAAGAGCAGTTTCTGAAAGCATTGCTTATCGTTGTTGATGTTAACTTTAACCACCAGAGGTAGACTGTGGTATCCAGTTTCTCTATGGTGAAGTCCTTTCTTTCCTCTCAGTCTCTATGGTAACCAACAGAAAACAAACAAACAAACAAACAAATAATCAGTAACAACAAAACCCCCACAAAGGGTGGATAGTTACAGCCCATGATCTCAAGGACAAAGCTGCATCTTTGACATCCGACATATGGTGTCCTCAGGCATTTATTTGTTTGATAAATAATTTATTTTAGTTTACTTTACACTCATGACCTTTCCTTTCCTTTCTACTTTGTGATGTAGTCTGACATATCCAGCTAGTTTCAAGGCTTTCTGTTACCTTGCCCAGGGTTTACAGGTTCAACCTATTTTCAAAGTTATTTAAATCAGCAACTTTTCTCGTCAACTCCTCAATCAACATTGCTTCATACATTGCTGTTACTGTTAGGTCCTACCTGTATGCTCCAGCCTCCTAAGTTACTTTTCAAAGATTCTTTAGTTGTATTGAGAACTCCAAGAGATTTGACAATGTTTAGTATGTGTATTAAGCAAGAGAAACAGAAACTATAGAATATGTATATACATATATATGTATGTATACATATATACACAATGTAATGTATATATGTATACATACATATATTAATATACTAAAACATATATGCATACATATATATCATATGATTTAAGAGTGTATATATCATATATTTATTTATCTATTTATTTAAGGAGATATACTAGGTTAGATGTCACCATAGAGGCTGAAATAACCCAACAATTGCTACCTGCTATCTCTGAAGGGGTAGAAACCTCAGTAGCTACTCAGGTCATTAAGCTGGATGGCTTGTCAGCACCAATCTGGTTTAAAAGTAGGGAGGCTTATAGGATTGCTGCTGGCATTGTGTCCACATTGGGGGTGGTGGTGCTGAAGCAGTTGGAATGGGCTATCACTGGGTGGCGGTGGCAGCGATGATGGACACACTGAGGAAGAAGAAATGAAGGCAGATAGGTACCCTGCTCTGCTCAGGGACCTCTCTCCTATCTGGACCACACATTGGAAAATGAAGCCTGATGTGAGGGCAGATCTTTTTCTCTCAGTTAGTCTTCTCTGTAACTAGCCTCAGCAACCCTTGCAGAAGGGATTGCCCAATTGTTTAAAGCAATCTGAGTGGTGTTTGGAAGGTTCCTGTGCGAGAGTGAAAATCTGGAGTTCATCCTAATGTTTGAGTAGGATCTGAGTAATTAAACTATGGATAGGAAATGTTTATGAACATGTATTAACCATATTAACAAAAGCAAACCACAGGTTTAACAGTAACCCAATAGAAACATGAAATAATTTAGAACAGTTGGCTAAAATTTTGTAAACGATAATTTGGGAATAGTGGGTAGAATTAAATTTTGGAGATATTCAATAGTATTCACTGTAAAATTCTTAATAATTCTTGACTTAGGAAAAATCCATATGCTAGTCTGGTACAGAAACCATTTCAATGCAGTAATTATTGGAAAAATGGGTATGAATTTTAAATATTTTAATTCACTGAATGAATATGAGAACAGAAGGCCCTCTCCACTCTTTCTTCTTTAGTGTTGCTAAAACATTCAGGTAGTTTCAAAAAGTTGTTAAATTTTCTTTTCATAATAATTTAAAAGTAAGTATTTACTAGCTAGTAATTAAAATTTTGGTATGATATTTCTTGTCATCTTTTAAATTATGAGCTTACAATAGTGACCATTAGAATAAAGAATGACCTATTATTTATCAAATGAATCTGCTAAGTTATTCATTGATTCAGTCATTCTTTTCCTTAAATATTTTTGTGTTTAGTGTAAATAACTTTAATCAAATATATTTCTTATGAAAAATATTTTAATTTACATAATCATGAGGTAATATTGAAAGATTGTACTGACTTTATGTCTAAGGAAGAGGGACATACAAATCTTTATTTACACATTTACTTTAAAAATATTTATTTATTCTTTCATTTTTGTATATGTATGTGTCTGTGAGTACTTACAATGTACAAGCAGATGTCTATGGAGGCCAGGAAAGTGCTTGGATCCTCTGGATCTAGAGTTACAGGGCTGTGATCTGTGATCTGTGAGCAGCAAGAATTCTTAACTATTGAGCCTTGTCTCCACTCCTAATCATACATATCTTATATCAACGGGAAATTAAATATTTAATTTTTAATATTTAATTTAAATTTAAACTTTAAATGTTACAATTATTTAAAGTAGTGAAATTACCAATGATAGGGAGAAAAAAATCTTTGTTCCAATACTCCCAATTCATCTTGTGTGCTGTAAAAAATATTTGTAAGAGACACTCAAAATCCTATCATCTCTTTATACTATGTGAGATGGCTTATACACTCTAATAACTAGTGACATTTTTTCTTTGTTTCTTTTTTCATTGCTACTCCTCCTCCCCTTCCCTCCTCCTCTTCCCTCCTCCCCTTCCCCTCCCCCTCTTCCCCTCCCTCCTCTTCCCCTCCTCCTGTTCCTCCTTCTCTCTTCCTCCTCCTCCACCTCCTCTGTATTCTTTCCTTCTTGGTATAGAAATATATGTTCTACTATACTTTCAATTCTAAAAAAACATTATAAAAGATACCTCCCCATACACACACAGAAACACACAGCCTTGCTTTTTTATTGGAACAAAAGAATCTCTGTTTTGATAGAGTGGCATTTGTATAGATTTCGATTTCTCATTAACTAATTTTAAGTGCATTAAGTGACATTTCATCTTCTCTATAAAAATGACTCTGGGTCACCTATTGAATTTTCGGTTTGTAGCTGTCCTCTTACTGGGTCTTCTCTCACTATCCTCTTTTCAAGTGAGAACAAATTTTTAAGCATCCTTCCATGCATTTATTTGAAACAAAAGGAAAGAGAGCAATGCCCTGTGGAGGCTAAAACATCAAAAACACTAGCAATGCGCTTGATATGCACCAGAGAATTTGAGTTATCAATAATAGTAGTAATCAGTAACATACACTATGATTATTGAATAGGACGTCTGAACCATATCTGAATATGTAGTTGGTCTTGGGAGTCAGCATGTCACGTGATGCTGCTACCTATGAGAAGAACCAACAGAGATTATGTAAGAAACAGTGAGAGGGAAGGCTTCCAATCTCAGCTTCCTTGGCCTGGGCCCTGCTTCTTCTGACAATGAGAAATAACCCTTTCTGTGTCACATTTCCTTCGTCTTTAAAATGAGCGAGAATATCATTCCCCTTACAGGACTCATCGTGGATTTAATAGTCAAAACATGCAAAACCCTCAGAAGAGTGCCTGCCTAAGGGTGACTTTTTATACTCCTGAGATATTATGAAACCATGCAGGCACCTTCCAACCATTATCATCACTGGTGGGCCTCAGAGCACTGAAAATCTAAAGAGACCCCACCAGAATTTGCTACTAACCATTATTTTTCATTTTTCCTACAAACAGTAAGAAACACACTGGTACAGTGAAGCCTGTGGGAGTGCAAGAACATGGAACTTGTTCTGAGTCAGGGCTCCCTGCAGGAGTGTGCAGGAGAGGCTCAGATTGGGGCAGCTGTCCAGGCAGTGATGTATGACAAATGACTTGTTGCTGCAATGGATCATCAGAGCCCGGCTACACTGGTGACATGTCACAAGCATACATCATCAGAGCAGTGCCCGGCAGGAGCAGCAGCCTGGAAACCACCCTGCTCCATAAATTTTAATACAGCCAAATAAAAGAGCTGTAATTTTCTTTTCTTCTAAATTAAAGATTGACACTCAGGAAAGGCGGCACAGAAGGGTCTTTCATATGACCCAGTTGTTTGCCAAAGATCCCAGGAGTACTGTAGTCCTCTATGCATAGGCACTATCAGCAATAACCATACAAATGAAGGAAACCTTGGTACCCAATTTTGATAGCTTCTCAACCAAACTGTTCAGTGTGTGACCTCCTGGTGCAGACTGTTACATGAGGTGGATATAGCCTGTATTGCTCTGTGGATGCAATGGTGGTTTTCCTATTGGCCATTAGTCTATAATCAGATGGTAGCAGACTTTAAGGTTTGCTATCATTTGCTATGATTGTTCACAATTTATATCTTCATTAAGGTGAAACTGGTATCATTTGCTATGATTGT
>LZPO01035552.1:17779-27925 GCA_001675575.1 Neotoma lepida | reverse complement strand
AAACCCACTATTGTGTGTGACAACTAAAATAGTGTATAAAATGTAAAACAAATGAACATACAAACAAAAACCCAGCAGTTTGAATTCTTCCAGATGAAAGCCCCTGTACAACACCCACAGCCAGCCCTCCCCACAGTGGCCTTCTCAGGTTCACTTCACAGGAAAGGCCTCTCTTTTTGTCTTATTGGCCATGCCTCAAGCTGGATATTTGGAGCAGATTCTCATCAGTTTGCTTGGCTTCTGTCTTCCTGGAATAAAAACATCATTCCTTGGATCTATATTAGATCCAGGATTATTGCAACAAGAATTATGTGAGGACACTTGAATAATTTGCCTCTTCCGACATCTCTGTGGATCTCTGACCAGCATGTGTGTTACCCTGAGGAAGCCTCTAACGGGGCTGCTGCAGAAGTGCACAGACTGACGAGGATTATGATGGCATCAGACACACTGCTATCAAAGGCAGGGTCTANGTCTGACTGCATTGAAACTGATACCAAGTTACAGCCAAGACTTGATGATACAAGGCTGGAGACACTGGTCTGCTTCTCGTGGGCCCTCTCTTTCTTTCCCACAAGAAGTTGAGTTACCCAGCACCACTCCGTTGGAAGTGGCATGTGGGAGGCCTCAGGTCAGCAGTGGCTACTAGCCAGCATCCACTGCCTACATCTGAGCTGATCTTCCTGGACCAGCTCAGCTGAGCCTTGAGAAAGGGTTCAGCCAGCTGACACCTGCCTGAAAATGCATGAGAGACCTGGAGTGAGGATTTCCCAGCCAAGCCATTGTATTTCTGACATATCATTTTTTTTTTAACTTTCATTCATAAGTTACTACAAGCTGCCAAGTTTGTGAGTGTTAGTAAAAGTAACCAGCCTACAGGTTCAGGGAAGACCACATGCTCTTCATTTTAGGCCTGTTCTTAGAAACTGTGGATCCACGGTGAGAATCCAAATGAGGGCCCACACACCATATGGCTAGATGCTTAAAATTATAAATGAAGTGAGCAAATTGTTAAATAAAATACATTCTATCCTCTCATCTTAAAAAGATACAGATTCATGGTGACAAAGTAGAAAGTTGGCAAAATATAGAATACAACTGAATTAATTAGCTTTACACAGTCCATTTAGTTGATGGGCTAGTGATGTTTAGTGAGTAATTGCTGCCTATTGTAGGAAGCTGAGTGGCTGCTATGTGCTGCTGTTGCAAATACTGTCAGAATTTCCAAGAATCATCTTGGTCAGGAATTGAAGTAGGAAGAGAGAAAAGAAAAGAGGAAAGATGAGGAGAAGGAAGGAAAGGGAAGGGGAGGCAGAGAGGGAAAAAGAAGAAAAAGCACCTTTACTGGGAAGCATGCTGGTTGACCTGCCATGAGCTGCCCCTGCCTCTTCCACCACACCCCTACCCCTGCACTAACACTCTGCACCTCTTCCCTGTCATGTGAGAGTCTCTCTGACTCATTCTCATTCCCCATCTCCCCTTTTCTCTGACACTGACCACCCTAACACACTTACTAAGACCGTTTTCTGCTGGTTGACACACAGGATGAGCAATACAAAAGCATTAGCTAGGGGCCTAGGCAGGTGTCCCCATCAGAGTGGATATTCAATGTCAAGGGTGGCACCATAACAGGGCCAAGTGCCAGATTCCAAGAGCTGGAGTATGCCATGGCCAGTTTAATGGATTTAGGTGTGTATGCCTGTGGAGTATATGGAGACCCAGGATAGGTTTCCTTATACTCATTGCTTATACTTACACTTACATACTTATACTTACGTCATTGCCACTTCATTGTTAATACTCAAGGGCAGGTACTTGGGAAACAGTGATGGGAATCTAACCACAGAAGTCTACCCACATCCAGCTTCCAAACTCCCAACTATACAAGGATGCAAACAAGAGTCCACTGTTCCTGTAACTCTAACCATTGTGTTGCTATCAGTAACGTAATCTGCACTATGTACCAGAGGTTGCTTTCAGTGGTTAGCAAAACGGTGTCCTCAGAGAGCACACATNATAGTGAGGGAGAACTAAAGGTGCCTGCATGGACAAATCAGTGAGACGTTTAATAGTGTAATAATTGTTACGAAGAAACAGGAGGAAATGGGGTTGGGAGTGACTGCAGTTGAGGGCCGTCGGAGAGCTTTCTGGGGCAGTGATGCTCTTGGACTTTGGAGGAAACAATGCATCAGACAGAGTAGATCACTGTTTTCCCAGTGCTGGAGGGTTAAACAGAAGTTAGTTTTTGTTGTTGTTTGTTTTGTTCAACTACAGCTTTCTACTAAACTAGCACAATTCTCGACTGCATCCTAAACACTTATCCTTATGCCCACAAATGTGTAGAGCACTGAGCCTTCAGCAATGAAGCTTCTCTTTGCAACTGACAGAAACTATTACAGCAAACCACAACTGGTCAAAATGAAGAGAACAGCTTTCTGGGGTGACCATAGTGTGTCCACCCCCAATGGATACATCTGTAACACAACTCATGCACCCAATACTCAGGGAGTATTGTCAAAGAAGGGGAAGAACAATTGTAANGACAAGAGGGCCAGACAATCCGCTGTGAGATTGTAGCTCCTCAGAATGACGGAGATGCTTGACCCATGCTACCTCAACAACATGGCTGTCCAAACAAGACCCAAACAAGGACAACACAGAACGACATGCTAACTGGAAGGGGGATGGAGCTCATGGGCTCCACACATAGAGGAAGAACTATAGGCAACTAAGGGCTTCTGAGAGCAGAAGTAGCAGTCTATCCCAGGGGAAGCCACCGAACTGCTCGTCCAATTCCAAGTGGTCAGCCCCAAAATTGTGTACATACAAGGAACACCAAACAGATTCACCAGGTTGTATTTATGTATTTTTGCATATATATAATATATAATAATAAAATAGGTCAGAAATTGGAGGGAAGGGAGACATGGGAGACTTTGGAGGAAGGAAAGGGAATGGGGGAAGTGTGTGTGCGTGTGTGTGTGTGTGTGTGTGTGAGTGTGTGTGAGAGTGTGTATGTGGTCTATCATGCCTGGCTTGATGGAATTATATTTTAAATTTAAAAAGTCCACAGCCAACACCACCAACAAAACTTGTAGCTCTCTCAAGTGCCTTGGCCCACTTTCTTCTCCATCACCCAGCACCCCAGCACTCAGTCAATGCCCAGAATACGATGTGGAGCTCGTGATACAGTCTGGCCTGCATCTGGAGTTTCCCACAGGAAGAACTGAGTTACCAGAGTCTCGGGAATGGCTAACTTACTGCTTTTCTGCCTTAAATAGCAGCAAAGTATTAAAAAATTCAGAATCTTTGAGACTTCGGATGAGTTGTTCTTTCTGTAACAGATTTAACATAAAAACTTAAATTGACTAGATATGGTTATTAAAAGCTAAATCAACATGTTATGATTCTTAGAAAATATGTTTAAGATCTAGTACTAGAAAATGCCAGAAGGTCTTTGATTAAAAGAATTCTTAAAGTTGTAACTTCTTGGTCAGTCAGTGTACCTCATAAGCTGAGAAACAGAACAAAACTCTTAATTTCTTCATCATAAAAGAGAAAAATTTACTCATGGATTTGAGGAAAAATATGTGTGTGTGTAATTTNGGACTTCGTCTAGGTCATAAACATTCTATTCAACTTAGAATAAATCTAAAATGTTTTCTTTCAATATTTTTAAAGTATACAAGAGAATAGTTAGGTTTTATTTATTATTAACATTTATAGCAACATTTATTATGGTANATATGTGATTTGGATTATTTTATGTAATTTATACAATGCCTATAGGGTTAGTATAAGGCATTATTAACAATATTGATTATATATTTGAGAAAAATAAACACAGAATTCTAAGTTGGGTACCTTGTTCAAAGTCACAGTGGACAGGTGGTACCAGGTATTGAACCCATGTGGTCATTTAATGCTGAGGTTAGGGCAAGAACGTTCTAGATACTTACTGCTACTTTTATTTATTGTTCTTCATAATATTGGCATAACTATAATTTTATTTTAAAAATTCACTTGGAAATATTTTTATCCTGAGTTCCTATGTAATATCAATTGTAGAAATTTATCATAGTTTTTAAAAACTTGCAAGTGAAATATTTTTATTCTAAATTGTATTCAAAATGGTAAGACACAAGCCTTGCTGAAACAGGTCTGTCATCTAGCATCTATCTGTCTGTCTGTCTGTCTATCTGTCTATCTCTCTATCATCTATCTATCTACCATCTATCTGTCTATCTATCTATCATCTATCTGTCTATCTATCTATCTATCTATCTATCTATCTATCTATCTATCATCTATCTGTTTATCTATCATGAGGAACCACAAAGAATAAAGTCATAACCTTTCAAAGAATATTTGTAACTGAAAACCACATTTAAAGTTTTTCTCAATTTCAAACATTTTTCTCTCTCCATATATATAATATTTTAGTTATAGCACAATTTTAAGCCAATCCAGCACAAACACTCTGTGATGAACTTGTGCACATTCAGAGAGCAGAAGCTTCACTGTGATTCAGGACATGCGGCACAGGTACATGAGAGTAAATGCCCATCACAAACTATAAACTAACAAAGATCATAGTGAATGACTATCAAAGGATGATTTTCAGAATCTCTCATGCAACCTGGCAACTGCCACCTCCACTTCTCCTAGCTCCAAATTGTCAGGTTACATGAAGTTTGGTATTTAATCACTAGTGGCTTATTTAGGCTTTAGGCAATTTTAATCAAGGCCTTCTCATTAAATGCTTTCCTGCAACATCTTTTTTCTTCTTTTCCTAAATTTGAATTTAAAAGGCATTAAAAATCTCAGTGCTACAGCAGTAATATTGTATTACTTTCTTTCTTTCTCCAGGTAGGCACTGAAAGTTCTTGCAAACAAAAGGAGAAGGTGAGCATCTTCATACCAACAACATGGTTTCATAAACTATATTTTATTTCTAATAATCCAACCCTTGAAATACAATTAGCTACTCATGAGGTCAGAGTTTTAGAGCCTACATAAAAACTTTTAGTTTATTTTTACTTTACTTCACATAGTAAAACTAAGGATGTGATCAAGGGGACAAAAAAAATCGACCTATAGACTAAACATTTTATTGTGAAATTTCCCAGTAAATATTGACTGGACATAACTCATTTGGTCAGAGAATGACTTTAATCATGTCTAAATTTCTTGGTAAATATTGACTTGTTTAGTCCATTTAAGCAGAGGATGATTTTGATCATGTCTATTATGACCTCTTGGCTGCTTCTTTCTTCAGGAACCTGATGTCTGAGAAAACTGCCAAGTTTAGACTAGGTCTGTTCTTTCTTTTCCCCTTCCTTGCTCTGACTTCTTTGGAACTTTTAATGAGAANTAATTACTGATATAGAAAAGTAAAGTCAACAATAGCAGGAAATTTTCAGAAAACAATAGGCTGAGATTATACGAGGGTGGCCATGCCTACCTGGAATTTGTGAAGGTGCTGGGAACCCTATGTCCTGTCCTCTTGAGGCATTTTCCAAGAACTATCTCTGAAGTCCCTATTGNCTAAGATTTTAAGTAATAAAAATAAGTGTCAAGAATAATTTATGGGGCTGGAGAGANGACTCAGCAGTTAAAAGCATGTATTGTCTTTGCAGAGGACCTGAGTTTGATTCCCAGGACCCACATCTGCCAGCTCATAGCTCCATGGAATCTGACATGAATCTGACTGTTTCGAACACCGGCATACACACACACACACATACACACACAATAATGAAAATATTTTAAAAGAAAAAGAATAACTCAATTTAAAAATACAACTTTGAAAATCAACATCATAAGCCTACAAACCCATGGAAACCAAACAACTCCACACTGAATGACCACTGTGTCAAGGTAGAAATAGAAAGAAATTAAAGACTTCCTGGAATGCAATAAAAATGAATGCACAACACACCCAAACTTACCAGACACAATGAAAGTGGTGCTAAGAGGAAAGTAGTACATAGCACTAAGTGCCTCTATAAAGAAATTGAGGCACACTAGCAACTTAACATCACACCTGAAAGCACCAGAACTAAAGGAAGCAAACACACCAGCAGGAGTAGACAGCAGGAAATAAACTGAGGGCTGAAATCAGTAAAATAGAAACAATACAAAGAATCAATGAAACAAAGAGTTGATTCTTCAAGAAAATCAACAAGATACACAAACCCTTACCCAAACTAACCAAAGGACACAGAGAAAAATCCAAATTAACAAAATCAAACAAAAAGAGGGACATAACAATAGATACCAAGGAAATCCAAAGAATTATATCATACTTCAAAAAGCTGTACTCCAGAAAATTGGAAAACTAAAAGAAATGGACAACTTTCTTTTTTTTTCTAAAGAAAAAAAAAAGACACACTTATTCAGCATCATGATCAGACTATTACATTTAGCAATCAACAGCATGGGTGAAAAAAGGTCTACGGTAAAACCCTTTGTTGGAATGCTTTACACTTTCCACAGAACAGAAACTAAAATAACCTGTTATACAATTAGTCACAAATACAGTCCTGGAGTTTTTTGCCCATACACATGAGTATTGTCTAAAACATGTCTTCTTTGTAGCAGCTAGGCCCTGCCACCACTGTGCTTGGCTGAGTTCACAAATCTGTTGTAACCTGTAGCTTCCCTGTCACTTCTCTGGCTCTCCTCTCCTGCTAAGCTTTGTTTCCTGGCTGTAATTAGAACCTCCTGCCACTGCCATAGATACTGCTGCTGCTGGAACCACCATAGCCACCTTGGTTTCGTGGTTTAGCAAAGTACTGGCCACCACCACCATAAGGGCCAGAACTTCTGCCTCCAAAGTTTCCTCCCTTCATTGGTCCAAAATTTGAAGACTGATTGTTATAATTGCCAAAATCACTGTAGCTTCCACCACCTCCAAAATTGCTTCCACTACCACCGCCAAAGCCGCCTCCGCCTCCTCCGTTGTCATAGCTGTCATAGCTGCCACTCCCGCCATAGCCACTGCCCTGGTTTCCATAACCCTGTCCACCGACAACTTTCTTGATAGATACCACTTACCAAAGTTAAATCAAGATCAGATAAACAATAGACCTATAACCCCTAAGGAAATAGAAGCAGGCATTAAAAGTCTTAAAAAAAAAAAACCAAAAAGCTCAGGGTCAGATAGTTTTAGTACAGAATTTCAANGAACACCTAATAGCAATGCTCCCCAAATTATTCCACAAAATAGAAACAGAAGGAACATTTTATGAGGCCACAGTCACCCTGATACCCAAATCACACAAAGATTAGACAAAGAAAGAGAATTACAGATCAGTTTCCCTCATGAATATGATGCAAAAATACTCAACAAAATACTCACAAACCAAATCCAAGAACACATCAAAAAGATCATCCACCATGATCATGAAGGCTTCATCCCAGAGATGCAGGGATGGTTCAACATATGAAAAAAAATCTGTCAATGTAATCCACCATATAAATAAAGTAAAAGAAAAAAAACCCCTCATGATCATCTCATTAGATGCTGAAAAAGCCTTTGACAAAATTCAACACTGCTTTATGATAAAAGTCTTGGAGAGAGTAGGGATACAAGGGACTTACTTAAACATAATAAAGGCCATTTATAGCAAGCCTATAGCTAACATCAAATTAAATGGAGAGAAACTCAAAGCAATTCTACTAAAATCATGAACAAGTCAAGGCTGTCCACTCTCTCCATATCTATTCAATATAGTACTCGAAGTTCTAGCTAGAGCAATAAGACAACTAGAGGAGATTAAGTGGATACAAATTGGAAAGGCAGATGTCAAACATTTGCTATTTTCAGATGATGATATGATAGTCTACATAAGTGACCCCAAAAAATCTACCAGGGAACTCCTACAGCTGGTAAACTCCTTCAGCAAATTGGCCGGATACTAGACTAACAAAAAAATCAGTAGTCCTTCTATATACAAATAGCAAACAGATTGAACAAGAAATCAGGGAAACAATACCCTTCACAATAACCACAAATAATACAAAATATCTTGGGATAACTACAACTAAGTAAGTGAAAGACCTGTATGATAAAAACTTCAAGTTTTTTAAGAAGGAAAATGAAAATATCAGAAGATGGAAAGATATTCCANGTTCATGGATCAGTAGGATTAACACAGTAAAAATGGTCATTCTACCAAAAACAATCTACAGATTCAATGCAAACACAGTCCCCATCCAAATTCTAACACAATTCTTTACAGGCCTTGAAAGAACAATACTCAACTTCGTATGGAAAAAGAAAAACTCAGGATAGCTAAAAACAAGCCTGAACAATACAAGAACTTCCATAGGTATCACCATCCCTGATTTCAAGCTGTACTGCAGAGCTGTTGTAATAAAACCACAATGTATCTCCATAAAAACCGACACATTGATCAATGGAATCAAATTGAAGACCCAGATATAAATCCACACAAGTATGAACACCTGATTTTTAATAAAGAAGACAAAATTTTACAATGGAAAAAAGAAAGCATCTTCAAAAAATGGTGCTGGTCTAACTGGATGTCAGCATGTTGAAGAATACAAAGAGATCCATATCTATCACCCTGCACAAAACTCAAGTCCAAGTGGATCGATACCTCAACATAAAACCAGGTACACTGAACTTGATAGAAGAGAAAGTGAGGAATAGCCTTGAACACATTGACACAGGAGACAACTTCCTGAACAGAACACCAAAAGTGTTGGCATCAACAATTAGTAAGTGGGACCTCATGAANCTGAAAGCTTCTGTAAGACAAAGGACACCTTCAATAGTACAAAAAGGCAGTCCAGAGAATGGGAAAAGATCTTCACCAACCCCACATCTGACAGAGGGCTAATATCCAAAATATATAAAGAACTCAAGAAACTTAATAATCACCAACAAACATAATAATCCAATTAAAAAATGGGGTTCAGATCTAAACAGAGAATTCACAACAGAGGAAACCAAAATGGCTGAGATATACTTAAAGAAATGTTCAACATCCTTAGCCATCAGGAAAATGCAAATCAAAACTACTTTAAGATTCCATCTTACACCTGTCAGAATGGCTAAGATCAAAAACACAAGTGACAGCTCATGCTGGTGAAGATATGGAGCAAGGGGAACACTCTTCCATTGCTGGTGGGAGTGCAAACATGTACAGCTGCTATGGAAATAAATATGGCAGTTTCTCAGAAAATTGGGAATCCATCTACCTCAAGATCCAGCTATACTATTCCTGGGCATATACCTAAAGGACACCCCATCCTATCACAAGGACACTTGCTCAATTATGTTCATAGTAGCTTTATTCATAATAGCCAGAAACTGGAAACAACCTAGATGCCCATCAACTGAAGAACGGATTAAAAAACAATAGTACATTTATACAACGGGATATTACTCAATTGTTAAAAACAATGACATCATGAAATTTGAAGGCAAATGGATGGAACTTGAAAAAAAAAATCATCCTGAGTGAGGTAACCCAGACCCAGAATGACAAACATGATATATACTCATTTATAAGTGGATATTAGCTGTAAAAAGCTAACCATGCTACAATCTACAGACCCAGAGAAGCTAAGTAACAAGGAGGGCTTAAGGGGGATGTAAGAATCTTCCTGGAAAGGGGAAATAGAATAGATTTTATGGGTGGACTAAGGGCAGTTGGTGTTGGGAACAACAGGAATGAAGTTGGTGGGGGGGAATACTGGGAGAAATGATTGGAATTGGGAGACANTTCAGGGACAAGGTGGAAATCTAATACAAGGGAAACTCCATGGAATCTATGAATAGATCCTAGCAAAGGCTCCTAATAATGTGGGGAAAGGTGTCTAAACTGCCCAGGCAAGGTCTCAAATGGAAGGACTGGGACACCAATGCAGCCATAAAACCTTCGACCTACAGTGTGTCCTGCCTGCAGAGTGTTCTGGGATCAAAGCCTAGCAGAATCATCATAAAAGAGACTAGAGAGACTTCATCTAGCAACTGATGAGAGCAGATACAGAGTCCCACAGCCAAACATTAGATGGAGCCCTTGGGAGTCCTATGGAGGAGGGGGAGAAAGAATTGGAGGAACCAGAGGGGTCAGGGACACCATGAGAACAAGACCCAGAGAATCAACTGAC
>LZPO01035551.1:33301-43925 GCA_001675575.1 Neotoma lepida | reverse complement strand
ATTTTCTATGCCAGTACAAAACCAAAAAACAAAACCAAAAAAAAAAGAAAAGAAAAAGAAAAAGAAAATTCAGATGCTTTAAAAAGCAGCCATTTTTGGTCATATTTGTGGGAGGTGACATTCTACGGGGTGAATAACACATCCAGGCTCACCATCCAGAATTGAATACTAAGAAGGTTTTATCAGGTTTGATTTGTATCTCGTTGATTTTAGCAATGAACAGACTACATATATTTATTTCTATTGTTTTGTTAGAGAATTATGCCATTTCACAGTTTTATACTATGAAAAGCAATGATTTAATGTCCCAAAGCAAGTATAAGAATGTCCTGGAGCACTAACTAAATATGGAACATATTACTGGAACATCAAATGCTGTCCAGGGAACCTGTAACTCCGCATGATCACAAATTAGGGACCAATATCTCCATTTGATAGGAATTGGGACAATTTCCTAAAAAGGTAAGAGATTTATTAAAGTCATACAGATTGTCAATGATTGTCAAAGTAGAGTGATAAACACAGGTCTGTTTGGCTCCCTACACATCATGTCAAACACTATACACCCCTAAATGCTGTATCAGGAATATTCTTTGGAAATGTGAAAGTTTGTAGGTTCTGGGTTTCTAAAACTTGCTTTTGTCCCTGTGTTTAGATGTTGAAAGACTCAGGCTACTCAGTTGTCATGGATAGTTATGGATGCAGAAGGCTGTGACTTACCAGCTCAGACATGTTTCTCATGATAGGCAGCTAGAGAAAAGCTCGGGCAGAGGAGTACAACAGCTTAACATTCTACAAAAGTGNTGTTTTGAAATTTTATTTTAAAGTAATTGTCAAAGACAAAAAACAACTGAAAAGGAGCGGGAATCCAGCATGTGTCACCACAGTGAAAGTAGCATTCAGCACAGCATCCCATGAAGCAAACCAAAAGTGCAAATAGAAACACTCCCCCTCCCCCAATGACACTCTGGATCACCCTCCTTTATTCACCTTCCCCCACTTGCCCTTTTCCTCTCCCCTCCCCCATCCACCCTTCCAGATAAATGTCCTTTTTAACATGCAAGCTTTTGTGGAATGTTTACTTCAATATTTTAGTAGGGGTCTGGCTAAGGCAAAGTCTTCAATACCAAAACAAGCATCTGCATCAATATTTTGGTGTAACCTCTGATTCCCACATTACAGTGTAAAGAACCGATTTCTCATCATAGCTCTCAGCCTTGCAAATTCTGGGCGGCCTCTGACAAACTGCAGCTGAACCTCCTCCATCTGAAAGGAGTCCTGTGTGTGGAGCTGGACCCTTTAAAGCCTTTCCCTCTGCTCTGTCNTCTTCACAGAAGGATTTGCATTTCAGTCTGCCCCAGATTTCTAACACTAGCCTGAATTTCAACTCTGTACAATTCTCAAAACAAATAGTACAAAGAAGAGAGCTGGTAACTACATTGTATACACCAAAACGTTTGTTTTAGGCTACACAAAAGGCATTATTTTAAACCTTTGTGAAACTGTACCTATTTTAAATTATCACTATCAAGAATAAGCTAAGCCAAGTCAGTGTATTTCCATATTCTTAAAATGAAGAAACTATTGATGGAAAGCTTCAGATTAAATTACTTGTTTTTTCAACTTAAAAATATTCTCTATACATCTCAAAGTCAAATTATGATTTTCTATTGTATATTTCATCATTTTATACTTAATATAAAAGCAAAGTCAAGTTATTTTGTCTTTTTGAAGAGGTACTATGAAATTACAAACAAATGTTATAATTCTTGCCTCACAGAGATATAAAAATGTGAAAGAAGAAACATGAGGTAAAGAAACTATATTAGTATACAAAGATACCTGTTACATACTGTCTCCTAAAATAATTCTTTTTGAGATTTCAAAAATGTTTTATAGGAACAGCTCAAGAATGTCAGCACTGTTCTACTTTTAACAAATCAAATGTTTATAATGATGCAAAATTTTTCAGATTAAAAGGACATGTTTTTCTGTCTCAATAACAAATATCTTTCCTTCTTGCCTCTGAAGTAGTTCAGAGAAAATATGATCAATTGACATACCAATTATTTCTAGTTAAAATCGTCTAAGGAACTCTGGTTTTCTTTAAATGGATTGCTGACCTATTTTGTCCCTTGTGCAGCCAGCCTTCCATACACAGTGTTTGATGACACCTATCCTTCATGGATCAAGGTGGGACGAATCTGATCCGTACAANGGAAATTTGGTTACAGTGAATCTGAATAAATAAACTCTGAAGTAATAGTTACCTTCCGTCTCATAAATCCCATCTGCATATATCTGTTAGAAATACCTCTGCAAAGCAGGCCATGGCATGGGTTTCCTTTGTTGCACATTCCTTCTGAATTAGCTGTTCTTTATCTAAAGGTAAGTATCATGTTTGGACATTTCTTTGGACTTCGCAATTACCTGAAGACCCTCATGTTCATGTGAATTTAGCCAAACTTTTAACATTTTCTCTTATTAATTAGCTCTTGTGCTAAATAGGATCCTAGACCCAATCAAAGAGCACTTAAGAATTTAGTAGGTTATCCTTGTGGATTCCTGGGAACCTCCCTAGAACTCTGTTTCTATCTATTCCCATGATGTCTTCATTTATTATGGTATCCCTTTCCTTGCTCTCCCACTGCGTCCCTGTTCCAGCTCGACACTTTGCACAGCCTTAGTGCAGGGAGGAGGTGCTGCGTGACCTGCCTCAACTGAATGTGCCAGGCTCTGCTGACTCCCCATGGGAGACCTTGCCTTGGAGGAGGAGGGAGTTGGGGGGTGGGCTAGGGGAGAAGGCTGGAGGGTGGGAGGAGGGAGGAAAGGGGAATTTATAAAAAATTTTTAAAAAGAAAATAAAGTATCAGATATGAAATAAAATATTTGTGAAAAAATGTTAAAAAAAGAATTTGACAGGTTTATTTATACATCCCTATTCTCTTCCGTTGATCTACATGTTGGATTTTGCGTCAGCACTGTACAGTTTTGTTATTGTAGCTCTATGCTGTAGTTTGAGCACAGTGAAATGTTTAGCTCCATCCTTCCTGCTAGAATCGCTTTCACTATTTTGGATTTTGTATGCTTCCATGCAAATTTTCAGATTAACTTTTTTAGTCCCATGAAGAATGTAATGGGAATTTTGATGGGGATTATATTAAATATGTAGATCACTTCTACAATAAATTTAGTTTTATATTATTGATCAATCCATGAATATGGGAAGTCCATCCATCTTTCTGTCTTTTTCAGTTCCTTTCTCCAGTGTCATATGTTGAGTCCCCTCATAGCTTGTGTTAGGTTTGCCTACCACATGCTAAGCAAGAACTTTCTACTAAGCTACTGAATGTTATATGCTGATTTTTGTATCTTTTTATTTTGCTAAAGTTATATTACAAGTTTTACAAGTTATTTTTGGTGAAGTCATCCTCATGACCTTTCTTGTGTTGAAACATATTTCACCTACAGCATACACTGGGAAGCAAACAGCCTTTTCAACAAGTGTTGCAACCAGACAGTCACATACAAAAGACTGGTAACAAATCTGTATCTCTACCCTGTACACAGTGAACTCAAAAATGCATGAAAGATATTAATATAATATCTGGAATTCTGAAACTTCTAGAAGGAAATATAAATAAAACATCAAGTATAGGTCTGGACAAGGACCTTCTGGAAGGGAAATATCTTTGAGAATTGACAAATAGGATTGATGATATTGGCAAGCTCTTGCATAACAAAGGAAACAACTGTCAGATTGGAGAGATAACTGGACATTGGGAGAAATATTGTGCCAATCACACATTGTATAGAAAGTTACTATACAGAATATGTAAATAACCTCAAAAATTAAACATCAAAAAAGCCAAAATATCTAGTCAATACATGGCCTAATAAATTGAATTGATAGTTCTTAGGAGAAGAAATAGAAACTACCAACAAACAGTGGGAAAAAATATTCAACGCCCTTAACCATGGAAGAAATGTAAATTAAAATCACTTTAGGAGCTGAGGAGATGGCTCAGCTAGTAAAGCACTTGCCACATAAGCATTGAGACCTGACTTCAATACCTAGCATGCATGTGAAAAGCCAGGTGTGCTGGTGTCCACATGTAATCTCCGAGCTGAGGAAGAGATAGGAAGAGCCTAGGTTTGAACATCCAAGCCTAGTGTCCACAGAAGCCTCAGGTCCTAGCCTCAGACACAAAGTGAACAGCTTCTAAAGAGTAAAAGCTGAAGCTGACCTCTGACTTCTACATTTACATGCACACGTTTTGCTCTCACACATATACGTACCCTCACACATGAAACATATGCATGTACACAGACAAAATAAATAATATTCAAATAAAAAAAAAAAAACAAGAAGAGTATGACTCAGCTCCATCGTCCTGGGCATGTACCTGAAGGACTTTAAGTCAGCATAATACAACAATACTTGCTTATCTGTAGTTATAAATAGCTTACACTACTTAGAAAAACCAAGACAGGGAACTTGGTTAGAGGTTTAACAGACACACTGATAAAACAAATGTGATACATAAATAGAACAGAATTTTATTCAGTCTTTATGGCTTTATGCAGAATATAATCATGACATCTGCAGGGGAAAAAGATGGAACCCAAGATCATTATATAAAGTGAAACAGGCCAGACTCACAGAGACAAATATTACATTTCATCCATACATGGAATCTGTATTTAAATATTTAAATATCTTTATGTGGGATGACATAAAAGTGGGAAGGGATCTATGAGAAGAAAGGAATTGGTCTAAAGAGAGGTGTTCCAGCTAGGTTTTGTCAACTTGACACAGGCTAGAGCCATTTGAGAAGTGAGAACCTCGACTGAGAAAATGCCCCCACCAGATTGGCCTACGGGCAAGGCAATAGCGAGTTTTCTTAATTAGTAACTGATATGGGAGGACCTGGTCCNTTGTGGGTGGTACCACTCCTGAGCAAGTGGTCCTGGGGTGTATAAGACAGTAAGTTGATCAAGCTTTATTAAGCAAACAATAAAAACACCCATCCATGGCCTCTGCAACGGTTCCTACCTCCAGCTTCCAGTCTTGATTTCCTGCTCTGACTTCCTTTGATGATGGACTGTGATGTGGAAGTGGAAACGAAGTAATCCCTTTACTCCACAAGCTGCTTATGGTTCTAGTTTTCAATGCAGTATTAGAACCTTAACTAGGATAAGAGGGCAAGGGTACTCCAACAGAATACAGGAAAGCACAAGGAGGAGAGTGGCAGAGTTGGGGAGGGACGGGAGCATGTGGAAGCACATAGGAAGCTGCCACACAGAGGACCCTCAGGTAGGCTGTGCGCTGAGGAAGTTTAATAGCATCCCCTCCCCCACACAAAAGACATCTCATACAGAGAAAACAGATTCTATGGAACCAATCAACTAATCTAATTGACGTTACTAATCTGCAATCTTTTTAGTGTTTAATTTAAAGTCATGCAGGTGTATCACAGTAAGCCTGTCACTATTAACATTAAAAAAAAATGCTTACCAACTGGTTCCTTTTGGTTCTGGAAGAGAATCTTGATATTACTCCCATCCATATTCGCCATGTTTATTGTATTTCCATCTGTCCAGTACAGTTTCCTTAATTCAAAAGATATGGATTAAATATTACATGCAGATCCATTTATTGAAAAGAAGTATATGGCAAAGAATAAAGTAAGAAAACATATTCTGGGCACAGAATTAATTCTTTTTGCAAAAGGCCTAAAAGTGTTGGGCCCCTGTGCCTTTTCCTAGGAGGAAAGCATCTCTTTTGCCTTCTTCCTGTCTTTGAAAGAATTTTATCTTATTCTCATTTTCCTTCTACATCCAAATCTGATGCTTAACTAAGACTACTTTCATTTTGTCTTTCATCAAAATAGAATCCGCTTGGCTGAGAAGGAATTAGAATCTGTAGATGGGAAGAAACTCATTTCACCCATTCCTCCTGAATACCTTGGTATGACACTGGCTCCTCCAGTCACCAGAGACAAGAGCAGGCTGAGTTTGCAGTGACTGGGCAGTAAGGAAACGTCCACAACCACCCATTCAAACTGAAATTGCTTTTCCTCCGAAACTCTTTTTGTTCTGAACTCTCATTCCCTATAAATACACACTAATGAGAGCTTATAAATTACATTTCATCTGGATGAAAATCTCTAACCAGAACTCTGAATCTCTATAACAATTTCCGTACTCACACTTACATTTTGACTCTATCCTCAATACATGCATCATCTGAATTAAACAATCATTTTATGTAAAATCTGAAATAAAGTACAAAATGTTGTAAAANNNTTTTTTTTTAAATCATACTTTACCCCCTGACTGGGTGAGCTGCCAGGCACTGTGGCTTATCGATTCCGTGGATAATTGAGGTTTTCAAAGAGCCGTCTAGCCTGGCCACGTTAATTTGTGTTTCATCAAATTCTGAGCTAATCCAGTATAAATTACGTGAAACCCAGTCCACTGCTAACCCTCTGATGCTCTGAATATCTGCAAAACAGGATAAAGAAAATGGAAAGTGACCGAAGGTTCACATACACTTGGCTCCTCAGGTAAGTTATGTTCTGTCTTAGGGAAAACCTAATTTACACTTTAATTTGTCAGATGAAATTGTACAAGATTGCAATCTCATTCCCTTTTCAACACTTCTTAAGGGATGCATAATCATTAAGGTCTAACTGCTGAGGCATTAGGAAACCTGAAGCAACAATTATCATCAAAATCAGAGTAACAATCATTCACCAGTCAACTCTCAGAACAGACTCTGGTAGACACTGGTCTTGTGGGCAGAGGTGACCACGATTTGAGTGAGAGTAATAGCTCCTGCAGCTGGTGCCACACAGGTCTAGTTAGGAGAAAGTACTGTGTGTCATTAACAAATGAGCTGTTTGATGTTTTAAGTGCTGATTTGTTACTTACGTGAAATAAAATAATTCAACCATCCCCAAANCAGCAGACTTGAACACGCTTCAACACAGACAATTGTCAGGAATTTAATGGAATATGAGAACAAAACTAAAGTCGTTTTAACATTCCTCCAAATGTCAGCTCAGTAGTAATGACCGAAACCTAATTAAGTGTAGAGTCAGTGCCACTAAAGAGGGTCTCTGCACTGCTTTTCTTTGGTTAGTGAGTTGGGCATCTTGAACAACAAGCATGGGGATATGTCTTAAGCACNCAGGGGCATTTTAAAAAGAGAAACATACTAAGTAAACTGCTATGAATTATGGAGATTAGTAATGTATAGTAGGACCATTTTAGTAATTATCCGTGGCATTTGAGACCTTACCTTTGGACTTGCCTCTTTTTTCACTTTGTTATTTTCTAGTATTTAGTACTGCTAGGGTTCCTTAGTCATCAGTTTCTTAACTTTACAGTGGACACGTGAAAACACAGATTGGTCAATGCAATGTGGGAAGAGTGGGGGTACTGAGGGTTCAGGAGGTCCTCAGGCATGAGCTTTCTGCCTTACTGACCAGTGCAAGCAACTGCTACTTCACTCCAATGGAATCAATACATCTTCCCGCTCAGTGGAAACTAGCTAACTAGATTTGTTCTTAATGGGAAAAGTCAGTTAAAGTAGAAAACTCCAGACTTTGCAAAACTCGCTAACAAAGCAGAAGAGGACCAGGAGTCCAGTAATTGTGCGGGGGCTGTGGAGCAGAGAGGTGGGTGCTGCCTGACTACTGTACTTGCAAGGTCAGGAGGCATTTCTTCAGTCTGCCTGGACCTTGCAGTGCTGGCTCCAGTGTCACATCCACAGCCTGTCCCCTGTGTAGGGCTCCCTCCTGTCACTGGTAAACTTGTACATTCTGAATGTGGGCTGACTTTAGAGCACAATTACATACTTTTTATTTTGTTCTTCTTGTTGTTGAGAGAAAAACAATACAACACTTCTTTGCAATTAGACTTTCCTTCCCTCTCAGGGTGTACTTCCTCCTGTCCCACCCTCTGGAGCTCACCTGCTTCAGAGAGGCAGGGCTAACGGAATGAGGTTTGGGTTCATGCTCCAGCCCTGGGGCCCTGGTTCCTTGTTATCTGTATAGTTACATAGATTTTTTTTTCAGCATCTTTGCTCATCTTAACCTGAGGCAACTTACAGATAAAGGATTTCTGGGAATCCTTTAGAGGATGTAATATTGCTCTACTAGAAGACATATTTATAAAATACTTTTTAAAAATCACTTCGATGTTTAGAATATTTTAAATTGCCTACTAATTAAACCAAATATATGGCCTAGAGAATGCACCCCTTTTTAATTGTAAAGCAAAACTCCTGCATATCTTATCAATATATATTTCCAATATCTTGAATATTTCCTCAGACGCATGCAGCATACATTCAACATAAAGATTTGTAGTGACTTAGTAAACGCTCCAACTATAGTCTGGAATTATAAGGGTATATCAACTAGCTACAAAACTCAAGTATAAGGCTGAAATGTCTGAGGTTGAGGGTGTTTTTTATCTGAGCACACAACTGGGCAACCTCAATCAGAACTTTCTATCTTTGTGATTGTTTTGGCCCCAGATGGCATTTTGGGTTACCAGCCTGAAAGGTGAAATCAAACTTGTCTGTTTTTTTCCATAACTAAAGCCCACAACTCATTGTTTTAGAGAACCCTAAAACTGTCCATGAAGGATGTGAAGAAAAATAGTGAAAAAAAAAAGGTCACTGCATCTTTCTTCTTTTTAATGAAAATATTGAAACAATGTATATTGACTCTTAATATCTGGGTTTCAACTAAGTCACTACAATGTCTCTGAGCAAGTTTCTCAGAAAGTTCAGCTTTCTTCTGTTTGGGGGAAACTCACTTTCTTGAACTAAACACAAATGATATATCTGCAAAGTTCTTCCTCACCACAAAAGTCTCTGGTGAATGATAAATTTTAAATTTCAAATATATGTCAAAATCACAAGACAGACAGATGAATGCCTGTATGTTAGACACACACACACACACACACACACACACACACACACACACACAAATTCATGCCAGCAAAAGCTATAAAGATAAGTAAATGAGAGTTCAGAAATGTGGTAATCATCAAGACAAAACCCACACAAGAATCATCATTTTGTGAAATATTTGCTGCTTGGTATAGTGTAACTCATGAGTNTGAGAGCGAGACAGAATGACCACAGGATTAATAGAAAGATTTTATATATCATTAGTGATAAGCAAGTGGGGAAAATCATTCCTGTTTCAAAAGAAGAATTTTTGAAAAAAAATGAACATTTTGCTCTAGATTTTTTTATCATTTCTTTAGATATATGCAAGTGTCAGAATATCTTCATAGGGTTTATGCCTTGAGCAATACACTACTAGGTACTGGCAAGAAATCCACTTGTTAGGTGGGAGAGTTGAATTGATTAGAGGCAAGAAGAGCCTCATTTTTTCTATATCAAAAACGAATTTTAGTCTTTCAGGGAAGAAATGCCCTAAATAATGCTCTCATATTCCAATAGTTGAAGTCCATTGTGATAGTAAATAAGAACATGATAAAACATTCAAACAGATGCAATGTAAGAGCAAAACCAAAGAGCAAACCAATCAGGAGTCCTCAAATTCACTGTATGTAATCAAAAACAGCAGCTGGACGCAGTTAACCTGGTGAACTGGAAAACGAAGAGAAAAAACAAAGAGAAAAACTGGTTGCCAGAGTGACTATGGGGAAGTTAGAAGCTGGGTCTGGAGGACAAAATGAGTAACCCAATATTTTTAATCAATGCTTTCAAAGGGCAGCATATAAAAGGAGAAGCAAGAATATTGAGATAATATTGGAGTTTTTCCCCCACTGAAAAGACAAAATGAGAATACTGTAAGAAGATGCAGGGATGATTGCAAAGACACATGAACAAATACAGAGGCCAACCAGATAAACTTGAAGGTTATCATTACAATGGTGAAGCTAAGAGTGGGTTAGTACTAGCACAGCTGAGAAAAAAATTAATCCTTGAATTTGAATATTGTGCTCGGCTGAATTCCATTAAGTTACAACTTATCAACAATGACAAAAGCTGATTTAAAAATGAACAGAAGATTTGAAAACAAATTTATCCTTAGATGATATAAAAATAGTTGAAAGAATTTGAAAATGTGCTCAAATATGCTATTCATAAATGAAGGAAAAAATATTGAAAGCATGATCAGACATCCCCTTGCTCTAACAAGAATGACAATGGTCCTGAAGTTGGGTGAATTGGATGTGGGAAGATCTGGGAGGAGTTGGGAGAGAGTAAAGAACATGATCTAAATATGTCATGTGAAAAATTCTAAATAAAAAGTAAGTTAATAAAATGGCAGTTATCAAAGAGACAGCAGGAATTGTAGAAAAGAAAACCCTTGTTCACTGATGGTAAGAATATAAACAAGTAGAGCCCTGTGCAAAAGTTTGAATTTCCTCAAAGCTTAAAAACAGAACCACAATAAAATCAGCAATCCTGCCACTGTGTATCTATTCAAAATAAATGAACCAGCATCTGAAGAGATAGCTCAAGTCTCATCTTCATTCTCTACTTTTTTTTAGTTTATTTATTTATTTTTACATTAAAAAGATCTTCCACTCCTTTTACATACCAACCTCAGATCCCCCTCTCCTC
>LZPO01035551.1:15235-29124 GCA_001675575.1 Neotoma lepida | reverse complement strand
TTCCTTCCTTCCTTCCTTCTTTCTTTCTTTCTTTCTTTCTTTCTTTCTTTCTTTCTTTCTTTCTCTCCTTTATTGCATCATAGATAATGATATTATGCCACCACAGAAACTTTCGGGGTGAACATGAGAAATGGAAAATTCTGACCAGTCATCAGTAAACAGCAGACGTCCCACAGCTAAGCTTTCTAATGTTTTTAAAGTCTAGAAAGCACTGTTATTATGGACCTGTGCTCATTACCTTAATTCCTTCTGTACTAATTGTTAGAATAATTATTATTTTCAAACCATTATTACATTTAATACTTTACTATATAGAGAGAAAAGCTTTGCTTCACACTGACAAAATAATTGCTACAAAGTGGATGATGCTTCAAAGATGAATGGACAGTTCCTAGATAAATTCCATTATATTCAAAGTTCATTGAAAATTACATATTTAGATGAGCATGAGAGTACATGCTGATATCTCCAGTGCTCTGAAGGCATAGGCAGCAGAATAGTACAGCAGACACATCAAGCTTCTTTACCAATAAAAATGAGATTTGCCTGAAAATGATGTGGACTCTCACAAATTTGCCACTGTGTGTCTAAAACTGTTTGCTCATGTTTCAGATGAAGAAAAATATTTTGGAGAAAGACAATAGTGCACTTTACCAAGATACCACCAGGGGATCTGCGGACAATACTAAGCATGTAGGAAGCACATGTTGTCAGAAATAAGCATGTACTTAAAGCTAAACCTCTTTAATCTCCAACTCATGAAGTTCCTTTATTTATAAAGGGGAGGGACATGGAAGAGAAAGAACACACCTGTGTGGTCAACAGTGAAACCAAACTCAGGTGTAAATGAAGCTCCAATATTCCCCAGAATGGCAAAGATGACTGTAGGTTTCCCTTATCTATGAAAGTGTAAAGTAACATGAACCTCAAAGTAAGTACATCATTAGAGGGTTAAATTAAAAAAATAAAATAAAATAAAAGGAGGAACTCTAGAAAAAATATGAACAAAACAAAACATGTCCTAGTTTGGTTTGCTTCTCTCTTGCTGTGGTAAAACATTGTCCAAAAGCAACTTGAGGAGGGAAGGGTTTATTTCATCTTACATTTCTCAAGTCACAGTCCATCACTGAGGAAAGTCAAGGCAGGAAATGAAGGCAGGAAGCTGAAGGCAAGAACTGAAGCAGAGGCAATGGAAGAACATTGCTTACTGATTTGCCCCCCATAGCTTGCTCAGTCTACTTTCTTAAAGCACCTAGGATCATCCACCCAAGGATTGCACTGCCCACATTCAGATGGGTTGTTACTCATCAATCATTAATAATAATAATAAAAAATGCTCCAGAGACTTTCCCATGGGCTAATCCTTTGGATGCAACTCCTCAGTTGAGTTCCCCTTCCCAGATGGCTTTGGTTTTTTATAAGCTGACAAAAATTAACCAGCACAATCAACCCAAATTATTCTTTCTTACATTAGGAATTTGAAGGTACTTTCATATTTTGTAACAGTCTTTATTGTGTTAGCTACCAGCAGTGTGCTAAATTTCTTAGAGGTATACTGTTGTGCAAAAAAGTATACCTCTGACTGGTCCACATTTGAGAGGTCCAACTGGGCTCTGGGACTGTCTTAAAAGCATAGTGCTCTAAGTTGATGAAATTCCGCTCCACTAACTTGCAATGAAATCCTGAATTGTCTTTTTGCAACATAATGAAGGATACAGGAGTGCTAACAATTTGGTCCTGAAGGTAAGCTTTTTTTCTGCCAAGTTCTTCATCATGCCTTTGAAGCAACAGGTCAATTTCTATGACCTTGAGCTTTCTCATCTATAGAATGGAAATTATTCATTCATAATATTAGATGTGCAGAGAATAAGTGAGATGACATTTGTGTCACACTAATGTTAGGTTATTTATCATACCCAATCAGTAAGCCTGACAACATGAAAGATGGGAAACTATTTGACCCAAGCAGAGGCTCAAGAAAAAGCATTATTGGTACCAAAGAGTAGAGTTGTTTGCTGCCCAGATCTTTCTATGAATTGGAAGGTTTTTTTTTTTCCTCTTAAAATAAAAAATACGTTTGATTTTTGTGATGGCTAATCTTGGTTGTCAACTTGACTAAAACCTAAGTAGGTGGGCAGGCCTGTGAATGACTTTCTTTTTTGGATATTTTGAGGTAGCAAGACCTACCTTAAATCTGGGCCACACTTTCTAGTGGCAGATTATACAAAAGCACATGGAAGAGGGAAGCTTTTGTTTTTTGTTGTTGTTGTTGTTGTTGTTTTGTCTACTTTCCATCACTCTCACTGGAAAGTTCATCTACTCTGTTCCAGGGACATTTCTTCCCTGGTATTAGAACTCACTTCTTCAGGATTCCACAATAGACTGAAAAGCAGGGGCTTTATAAGACTTCCCCTAGAACTCCAGCACAAGATTGTGACTGCTGAAATATCCAGCTTTGTGGACAACTTCAAGATCCTTAGCCTTTCTGTCAGAAGATATGTTGTTGGCATGCTTAGACCACAGCCTTATGGCAGCCTAATATATATATAATATAATATATGTGTGTATGTGTATTATACAAAATATAAATATTAAATTAGTATACATATTCAATTAGCTTCTCTAAAGAACACCAAATAATATCATTTCTATGAGAGTGGAAATAACATATGTGGACATACATGTGTATGTATATGCATTTTTGCACATACTGCATATAAGTAATACTATTAAATTTATGATGAATATGCTTATAGTCATATATTACAAATTGTCATTATAATGAATTGTCCTCATTCTGAGCTACTTACTGTAAACAGTTATTAAAAAGGTCTTTCCCAGATAACAAAAATGCAAAGTCTAATGTTGCAGAAGCTAGGGAATGGAAAGACAGCAAGCTATTGTTTCCTTTAAGAAAGCTTGAACCAGTTAGTGTTTTTCTCAGAAACCAGGGGTGATTGGGTATATTTAGAGTTGAGTTTGTAAAGTTCACTTCACATTAGACTTAAACTGAAGAAGGACTGAAAGTGAAGCTTCTTAAGAAAAACCCTGAAATAGTCCCCTGCACCCTACCAGACCACCAAGAATTAAAGCTGGACATCAACAACAACAGAAATAACAGCAAGCTTACAAACTCATGGAAACTGAACAACACTCTACTCAAAGAAAAATAAGTCAAGACAGAAATAAAGAAAGAAATTAAAGACTTTCTAGAATTCCATGAAAATGAATACAATGGGACTCAATGTTATGGGACACAATGAAAGCAATGCTGTGAGGAAAGTTCATAGCACTAAATGTCTATATGAAAAAAATTACCATAAATACCATACTAGAAATCTAATAGAAGATCTGAAAGTTCTAGAATAACTAAATAAATAGAAAAAACAATTAAGCACACCCCAGAGGAGCAGACAGCAAGAAATTTTCAAAATGAGGCCTAAAATCAATTAAATATAAATAAAGAGAANAATACAAAATATCAATGAAACAAAGAGTTGGTTATTTGAGAAAATCAACAAGATAGACAACCCTTTATTTAAACTAATGAAAAGACACAGAGAAGATATCCAAATTAATAAGATCAGAAACGAAAAGGAGAGTATAACAACTGTCACCAAGGAAATCCAAAGAAACATAAGAACACACTTTAAAAACCTCTACTCCACCAATTGGAAAATCTAAAAGAAATGAATAATTTTCTTCATGGGTACCACTTACCAAGTTAAATCAAGGTCAGATAAACAATTTCAATAGACCTACAACACCTAAGGAAACAGAAGCAGTCATCAAAAATCTCTTAATCAAAAAAGTCTATGGCCAGACAGTTTTGAAGCANAATTCTACCAGACTTTCAATGGAGAGCTAACAGCAATACTCCCCAAATTATTCTATAAAACAGAAACAGAAGAAACATTGCCAAATTAATTTCATGAGTCCACAATTACCCTGATACCCAAACCCTACAAAGACTCAACAAAGAAAGTGAATTGATGCAAAAATACTCAATAAAATACTTGCAAACCAAATCCAAGAACACATAAAAAAGACCATCCAACTGACCAAGTAGGCTTCATCTTAGAGATGCAGGGATGGTTCAACATATGAAAATCTGTCAATATAATCCACTATATAAATAAACTGAAAGGAAAAAAAACACATGATCATCTCATTAGATGCTGAAAAAGCCTTTGACAAAATCCAACACCCCTTCATGATAAAAGTCCTCGAGAGATTACTAATACAAGGGACATACCTTGTATTAAAGACAATTTACAGCAAGTCTATATTCATCATCAAATTATATGGAGAGAAACTAAAAGTAATCTCACCAAAATTTGGAGCAAGACAAGGCTGTTCACTCTCTTCATATCTATTCAATATAGTACTTTAAGTTCTAGCTATAGCAATAAGACAACTGAAGGAGATCAAGGGGATAAAAATTGAAAAGGAAGAAGACAAAGTATGTTTATTTCCAGATGATATGAATGATTACATAAGCTGTTTTTAAAATTCTACTAGGGAAAACCCATAGCTGATAAAATATTTTAGCAAAGTGACTAGATATAAGATCAAGTAAAAAAAAAAATCAGTAGCCCTCCTATATACAAATGATAAATGGGCTGAGGAAGAAATCAGGGAAATAGCACCCTTCACAATAGTCTCAAATATTACAAAATATCTTGGGGTAATTCTAATTAAGCAAGTGAAAGACTTTTATAATAAAAACTTCATGTCTTTGAAGAAAGAAATTGAAAAAGATATCAGAAGATGGGAAGATCTCCCATGCTCATTGGTAGGTAGGATTAACCTAGTAAAAATGGCAATCTTACCAAAAGCAATCTACAGATTCAATGCAATCTCCATTAAAATCCCAACACAATTCTTTACAGACCTTGAAAGAACAAGTNGCAACTTCATATGGAAAAAGAAAATCCCAGGATAGCTAACACAATGTTGATCAATAAAAGAAATGCTAGAGGTATCACCACCTCTGATTTCAAGTTGTTCTACAGAGCTAGAGTAATAAAAATGGCACATACTAGCATCAAAACAGAATGCTGATCAATGGAATGGAATTGAAGACTCAAACATAAATTCACACACCTATGAACACCTATTTTTTTAAAAATGCCAGAAATACACACTGGAAAACAAAGAAAGCATTTTCAACAAATGGTACTATTCAAACTGGATGTCAGCATGTAGAATAATGCAAATAGATTCTGCACAAACTCAAATAATAAGCCAGAAATACACACTGGAAAAAAGAAAGCATCTTCAACAAATTATACTATTCAAACTGGATGTGCAAAAGNAGAGTGAAAATAGATTCTGCACAAAACTCAAATATAAGTTAATCAAAGACCTCAACTTAAAACCAATACAAAGAACTTGATAGAAGAGAGAGTGGGGAACAGTCTGGAACTCACTGGCACAGGAGACAACTTTCTGAACATTACACTAATAACAGGTACTAAGATCAATAATTAATAAATGGGACCTCATGTAACTGAAAACCTTCTGTAAAGCAAAGGACACCATCAACAGGACAAAATGGCAGCCTATAGAAAGGGAAAAGATTTTACCCACTCCACATCTGATAGATGTCTAATGTCCAAAATATATAAAGAATTCAAGAAACTAGTTATCAAAAAATTAAATAATCCGATTTAAAAATGGGGTACATATCTAAATAGAGAATTCTAACAGAGGGATCTCAAATGGCTGAAAAACACTTAAAGAAATGTTCAATATTGTTAACTATCAGTGCAATGCAAATCAAAACTACTCTGAGATTCCATCTTATACCTGTCAGAACAATTAAGGCCAAAAAACAAGAGACNCATCATGCTGGTGAGGATTTGGAGCAAGGAGACCACTCCTCTATTGTTGGTGGGAGGGTAAACTTATACAGCCACTATGGAAATCAATATTTTGGTTCCTCAGATAATTGGGAATCTATCTACCTCAAGGCCCAGCTACACCACTCTTGGACATATACCCAAAGGACACTTTATCTTACCACTAGGACGCTTGATCAACTATGTTCAGTGCAGCTTTATTCATAATAGCTAAAAGCTGGAAACATCCTGGATGTCCCTCAACTGAAGAATGGATAAAGAAATTGTAGTATATTTACACAATGGATTATTACTCAGTGATTATTTTTAAGAATGATATGTTTTTACTTAAAAAATGGAATATTCCTGAGAGTGGTAACCCAGACCCAGAAAGATAAATATGGAATGTATTCATGTATGTGTGGATATCAGCTGTTAAGTAAATGATAATCAAGTTCCAATCCACTAACTCAGAGAAGTTAGGTAAAGAGGAGGGCTGTGGGGGTAAGTATAGGTCTCACTGGGTAGGAGAAATAGAATAGATTCTGTGGGTAGACTGGGGGTATCTGGAGGGATGGTGGGGAAGGGATAGAGGAAGAGAGTATGGAGAGAGAAAGCTGGAATTGGGGCATTTGGGGACTGATGTGGAAATGTAGTGCAGTGAAAAGTTCCTGGAATCTGTAAAGGTAACCTTAGCTAGGACTCCCAGTAATGGAGGATATGGAGTCTGAACTGGCCATCTTTGATGGCCAGGCAAGACTTCCAGTGGTGGAACTGGGATACATTTAGTTGAGTTGTTGGCCAAGGAGATCCAGTTGAGGTTCCTAACATCCCTGGCTGATGCTAGGATGGAAGGTTGCCTTCTGAAAATGGACAGCAGGGTCCCATTGCCTGAACAACTTCCAATCAGCTTATTGAAAATAGAGAGGTTGAGTTGATGTGAGNTTGGAGCTTTCAACCCTACATTCTAGTCTCCTTGGCATGAGAAAGTACTCTGTAGGCTACAGAAAGAGAAACCTGGACACCAACTCAGCCACAAAATCCACATCTACAATCTTTTCTACCTGCAACATGTGTTGGGGCAGTGGCAGTGCAGAGCATGTATAAGTGGCCAACCAATGTTTGGTGTAACGTGAGGCCCATCCCATAAGTGGTAGCCCATGTCCTACACTACCTGGAAGGCCAGCAAACTGGAAACTGGATATCCTAGAAGCCTAGGGTAGAACCAAACACCATTGGGATGGAGGACACTAGGAGAACATGGCCCATCCAATAAAATATGCAAGGCTTACTTGGGCTCACAGAGACTGAAGAGGCAAGCCAGGGACCTGCATGGGTCTGTAGAAGGTCCTCTGCTTACGTAATGGCTGTTAGCTTGGTGTTCTTGTGAGATTCCTAACAGTGGCAGCAGGTGTATCTCTGATCCTTTTGTCTGTTCTTGAGATTCTTTTCCTCCTATTGGGTTGCCTTGTCCAACCTCAGTATAAGGACTTATTATGACTTGTTTTGTCCTGGCTGGCTGTCATCTNTTGGAAACCTGTACTTTTCTAAAGGAGAAATGGAGGAGGAGTAGATCTGGGGGAGACAGGAGCTGGGGTGTCTAGGAGGAGTGGAGGGAGGGGAAATTGTGGTGGGGATGTATTATATGCAAGAAGAATCTATTTTCAGTTAAAGGGGAAAAAAGGAAATAAAGAAAGACTCATTGAGAAGGAACAGAGGGCAACCATTTGCCGAGGAAGAGCAAGGTCTGGAGAGGCCATGCACCAGGCTACAAAAAGACTGATGGACAAATAAAGTATATAGACTACTGTTGGAATTTGCAATACTCTGATGAGGTCCAAAGCCAAACTTTCAAAAGTTCATCACTGGTTTTGCTGCTAATGGAACTTGCTACCAGTCTGTATTAGTTACTTTTTTGTTTCTGTGACAAGACACCATGAACTGAAAGCGGTTATGGAAAAGAATTTGCTGTATGGTTCTAGAGGTATGAGTCCACACGGTAGAGAGGCAGGGCAGCAAATTGTAAGCATGGCAGCAGGTTCAGAAACCTGAGAGATCACATCTACAAAGGCAAGAATGAAGCAGAGAGGGGAAATTGGTAGTGGAGTAAAGCTATTGATGAACCAAGCTGTCTCCATCTTAGACTTAAAGGTCATCCTATAGTAAAGACAAACTAGGCTCATTCCTGCTTATGATTAAACCTCTGTTTCTCAAGGATTGGGCTATGCCCCACCTGTAATCTTAAGTGCAAATGCATCTTGTAACCCTACATTTGTTTCAAAAGGTTNATATGTCTACCTTGTTAGTGCCACCTTGATAGATGCTGCTCCTGTAACCCTGCCCACTTTGCCAAACAAATCCTTCATTCCAAAACCCCTAACCCTGAGCTATAAAAACCTTGTCTTCCTCATGTCCAAAGCTGACCTCTTCAACCTGGCCTTAGGGGAGGCAGCCCATGTACATAAATAAAAAAGCTTGCTTTTGCTTGCTTTAATTAATTTGGCCATGATGATTTAGGACAGTGGTCTTTCTCCTCCCATCTTTGGGATTTACACTATGGCTCTCAAAGATAATACCTACATTCATCCTCCAGCAAGACTCCACACCTAAACCTTCCTAAACACCACCACCAACTCCTGACCTACTGTTCAAATACATGAGCATACGGACATTTCTCATCCAAACCACCACATAGTCTTTAGCAAGGCTGCACTCGGGATGAAAGGCAAGTCCACTGAATTTGTGAAGAAAGGGAGACACTTTGACAGAGCCTCTACCTCTACCTTCAGGTTAAACTCTCTGTTTGTCCCCTTTGATAGCTCCACAATCTGCCTATGTTTCCTCAAACTCTGTCTTTCTCCACCTAGTCCAAGCCTCTACCACTTATCAGAACCACCAAAGCAGTCAACTAATCTTCAAAGAGCTACTAGGTATTCATCTGCACAGTCCAGGACTCTATTAGACATCTTTGGTAAAGGGACCACTTCCAAAGCAAAGCTAAATGTCTCACTCTGCCCTCTTTAAAACAGATACCATTCTGTATATTAATATAGAAATCAGGGCTTTTAACAGTATATGTGTAAAGAACTTTATGCGATCAGTTTCTATTTCTTCAGTTCCCTGGGTTTGCCTGTGCTCTGCCTTCTCTGGAGGATATGGATATCACAGTGACTATCCTGCTCCTCTGCCTCCATTTCTTCTCCTATAGAAAATTCTTGCCAAGAATACTTAGTTCATTTTATATCCTAATGAGTAGGTGTATTATTAGTGAAATGATATAATTGCTCAATTAGGACAGGTAGTTACAATTAAAGTCTGCTAAATGGAAAAGTTTTCAGGTTTCTGAAATATACACTCAACACTTTAGGATTGGATTCCAGTTCTACCATTACAGTCAAAAGCCTGTCCCTTAATGTTTCTAAACAGCATGTTTAGCCATATATAGGTCTCAGAGCTTTTGGAGAAATATATTCACTTTCTGGATAAAGGCTTTGATCTCCTTCCTGAACTCTAGAGGAAGATCATTTCAGGGAGTATAATGACATCTTCATACTCATCATACATTTTACACCCAGCACTGTAAGAAACAAGTTCTGTAGAAAAAGGAAATCATCACTTCTGACAAATTAATACTGAATTAATATTAAGTAAGTTGTTTTAACAGCAATAGTATGTGATCAATTGGTCTAAATTCGGGCACACATCAGTAGTGAGTCTTCCATTGCCCCTGTGCACACCTGAAACTCCTGAAAGGATGTGATTTGAGAACCTGTATCCTATATTGCTCTAATTAAAGATTTAAACACTCTTGACTTCTGAGCCATCTCTCTTTTCTGAAGATGAAAACAAGGGAGGATGGATCTAGGGGAAATGGGTGGGGAAATTGGCTGTGATGTATTGTATGAGAGAAGAATCTATTTTCAATTAAAAATATAAGATTAAAAACATGTTACTAATTTTTTGCAAATAAAGATATATAGTAAAATGAACAAGAAAACTAAGCACTTCTGAAATACAGTTTGATTTAAAGCTTTCAGTATTCTTCAGTGCAAAAGTGCTTGATCAAGTCCATAGGAGTAAGATTACCCTACCTTGCAGTCCTCTTGAAATGCCTATATTAATTGCAGAGGGCCTACAGTTACAGGGAAAGCAAGTTTGATCTGGTTTTCAGTCACAGTGAATAGTGCCCAGTGAAGACTCATTCACCAAGCTAGTGACTGACATGAAGTGAAAAAACAGCCAATATACAAACACATAGTACATTAATTCAATGCTGAATATTCTGAGCCCAACCACTGCATTCCCATATATGTTTAATTCCAGATGGGTTTTATAGTTTAGAAATTATTATTATTGTTATTAGTATCACAATGTGTGTTTATGTTCATGCATATGCATGAGGACCCATATATGTGACAGCAAGCACTTAAATGTCAGAGAGCAACTTTCAGATGTAGATTCTGTAGTAAGTATTTTTACCCACTAAACCATCTTGCCAGTTCTTTTTTTTTTTCAATTAATTCAAGTTAANCTACTGGGAGCTTATGAGAAAGCTTCTGGAATATTTCCCNGTGTAATATTTTTAAAGAGAGGCTTGGATACACAACCTAACTCAGAGGACTGGACCAGTCCTTGCTGTACACTAACTATGTTGTCTCCATGTGAATAGTGTTTCATGGCAGCCAAAAATAAAAACAGCTTTTTAATGTGTTTAGACATTTGAGAATTTTAATTTGCTGTGGAATTTTTCCTTTGAATGGAACTAAATTTCTGGTTATCAAAGTGCTGTGTGATTTAATTATGACATTTGACATTTGTAGAGATGGAGTATACTATTGGTTCTTTGAATAACCAATTTCAACTTTCAATTGAGTTGAACAGTGTAGGAAGAATGTAAAAGAAACTGTTTACTACAAATGGAATAATAAACATTTGGGGTCATGCAATTTTTTTACCTCTTGAAATAACTGTTTCTAGCCCTGTTCCATTAATGAAAGCCCGTGTGATGGTTTGTGTTTTGATGTCTGTCCAGTACAAACGTTCCTCAGAGGCATCAAAGTCTATTACAGCAACATCATCAATATCTGGGACAGTGAAGGCAGTGATGAAGTTCACATAAGGATTGTCAATGTCCACTCCTCGGATCTCAGAACGTCTTGCATAAAGAAGAAACTTTTTCATTTCTAGAAAAATAAATTAAAGTGATCATTCTTCTTTTATTGTTGACAAGTTTAAGACAGTCTAGGAATTCTGAAATAGCAACTTTTGATGACTTCAATTTTAACACAAGAGGATAATTAAAAAATCTGACAGAAACAATGTATAGATCATCTATCCCAAAGGTACTGAGAACAAACATCTGTAAAAACAAGGCAGGAAATCTTTAAGTAATAGTATTTAGTTTGAAATGTCAAGAAATTCTTAGTATTTGATTTTTATCTCAGCATAGCAAAATGTTGCTCATTAAAGCCAGGCCTGGAGGTGCAGGCAGGAGTTCCAGGCCAGCCATGGCTACATAGTGAGACCCTGTCTCAAAAAACAACACAAATCGAATAAAAAACAACAACAACAACAACAAAAAAAACCTAGAACTTGCTGGATGTACATTCTCAACAACCATATTTCATATTGGTGTATAATTAAAATAACATAGCCCTTTTAAAAATGATTTTTAAAGTAATTAAGAGTATGTTTTTCTAAAAAGAAGTCACTGAATAAAATTTGGCATTTTTTTTTTAGAAGTCAATTCAGGTATTCCCTATCAAAATTAGGGCTTAGGTAGTCTCCAGTGTTTATTGTAAATTTTTTGTTCTGGTACTCTTCTTGTACTGTTTGTGAAATAGGAGTTACAGATATTCTAATACTTGTTGTTGGGTTGTTAATATTTTGAGGAAGTCAGTAATCCAAACTGAGGTTCCATGGTACACTCTCTTGCTACATCACTAAAATTCATATATAGTGAGACAGACTGCATGACATACAACTCCTGGATTCTCTGCAGGGATCTTTAAAATCGCCAGCATGCTCTATTCCCTCCAATCTCCACTAGTTGATGGGGTTTGTCATATCTCTGTGGGGCTGGACAGGTTAAGGGCAATATTAAGAGAAAGTGGGCACAGTGAATGGCATGCCTCTTCATATCTGTAATATGCATGTGATCATGCCATGGGTATAGAACTTGTTATGTAATTTCATTATGGTAAAAGGTGGGACACTCCCCTCCCATCGACATACCTGAGCCCATGAAAGAAAACACCCCAATGTCCCCAGCATGGCCCTCTGATTTAGGGGAACTTGCAGCTCCCCATCCCAAAGATTTGTTTTCTCAAATACCTCTTGTCTTAATTACTGCTTAATGGCCTTCTGTGTCCTTTTATAAATTATTAGACAGAAACATGAATCTGGGTCAGAGGAGTCTGGTCTGGCCTTATAATAACTGCACAGAATTAAAGCCAATAGTAATAGTCTAATGATTTAACTTCTGATAAATGATTTTATTTTCTGCCCTATAGATTAACTACTTTACCAAGAAAAATATTTATTTTCATTAATATAATTTATCTACTGTATATATATATGTGTGTGTGTGTGTTTATATATATATATATATATATATGTAATACACATACACACACACATGGGGTGGTTGTCTATGCTTTACCCCTGAAGCACCACCCTTAGTAGGCAGCAGGTAACTGCTAGGTACCTGTCCCCATGGGGCATGACCCCTTAAGACCTANAATGTGTATATGCTCACTCTCTTGGCTACCTCGTGGTCTTGGATGCTGGATGCTGGTGTTGCAGAAGGGAGAGTTCTCCAGAGAACCTTGTTGGACTGCGCCCCACCCCTCCTGGATCCTGCGACCAACTCTCTTATGCTTATTGTGAGTTAACCCAGAATAAATCCCTTTTGACTATCAGACAGACTCCGTGGAATTGCCATATTACACACACACACACACACACACACACACATATACATATACATACATACACATATATGTATATATATGTGTATGTATGTATATATATACTTATATATATCCAGGCTATAGGTTTGGCTTTTTGTTGTTGTTGTTTGTTTTCATTTCCTCCTTCAGGTTGGCAATACCCTGTTAAATGACCAGGAAATTAAAGCTGGTGAGTGCCTCCTGCTATGCAGGTTACCTAAGTAATCACTTCCTCAAAGTACACCAATANTCACACATCGCCCTGTTTTACAGAGATAAATTTTGCTAATGCATCAAATAAGAGAGTAGCAAGGAAAAATGAAAGGGAAATAAACAGCAAATATACCACATTTTAAAGGATTGTCAGTTCCCCCAGAAATAGCTGAATTCCTAATAGTGGCTGCCAGCAGCCACAGCTAATGTGTTCTTAAAGATATTCAAAACCTCTTCCACTTCACTCTGAGTAAAATCTGAATGCCCACAGAATCTAAGATATTTCCACTCAGATTTGGCTAGGAGCTATGGGAAACTTACCATAGCAGGTCTTCTTGTCAGAGGAAAGCTTCATTAGGTGGGGGCAGGCACAGGCTGCACTCCTATTATGGTTGATGAGACACAGGTGAGAGCAGGGTCCTCTACCCTCATTGGCTGCACAGGGATTGGAAGCTGCCAACAATACAGTGGAATAGCAACAGTGAAAAGGGAGAATGTTGAGGACCCTCTGAGGTCGATTCACTTAATGATCCAAAGTAAAGTTTTCTTCCCTGAGCCCACAGAGTTACTATGAGAATGGCAGACAGTTGTGCACATCACTGGAAANCTTCCATCCCCTAAAGTTTACAGCTAATAACTTTCTTCATTTCCACTCTTATTATAGATGCAAAGACAACTTAAGAACTAGGGAGGGAAATTATCAGGAATCGTTGCTATACAGCAATGATATATGTTATATATACTAACATATAGCACTAAAGCTCAGGTAGATCCTGTCATAGACATTAGGAGTTGTGTCCATGTTCCTAACCTACCTTAGATACTGACTTCTGGCCTGAGCACACCAGTATTGCAAATGCTCCAGGGAACTGCTGTAGTAGAC
>LZPO01035550.1:30062-51467 GCA_001675575.1 Neotoma lepida | reverse complement strand
AATCATTTCCAGCGTACAGACATAACTTTGTCACCTCTCACATAGCCAATATCCTCCAGCTATGGACTTTTGATGTAGTTGGAACTTTGGGGCAAATGTTATGCTGCTGCCAATGGCTTTTGTAGACAGCAGAATAGTTAGTTCTACTGATTTGAAGGTGGGGCCCTAAAATGTTGTCATAGTGAGATAGAACAAAAATGATTTTACCCCTCATCACTTACTCTTTCTGATCATATCATATTCTACCCTAAATTATGCTGAACTATTTCAAATACCTAACTCCTTGTCTTCATCCCAATCCTGTTTTTCAGATGACATTGGTCAAAATCCACACTGCCTTTTCAGTTTGGAACCCCTTTTAGTTTCTCATCATCATCATCTTCTGGTTGTTCTTATCCTTTATAATTCCAGCATCAAACCTCCCATAAGCCCTCCTAATTACTCTCCTAGCCCGATTCTATGTTGTCTCAGGGCCTTTAGCCTGGCACTCCTCTCACTGCTTCACTGTGCTTGTGCTTCCTGGCTCAGAGCAGCATCTGTGCTGGCCTTACACTGGGTGTACTATCTGTTTGGGAGATTCTTCATAAACCTTTAAGGAAATTACATTTTTCTAATGAGGAAGTTGGTGCTTAGAGTCGCCTGCTGTCCTTCAGGTGAGTGTGGCAGGGTTCCTAGTACAGGAATGAACAGTAATTTTCCACTTCTCAGTGCTGGATTTTATGACATGCTGATTTGCTGCTGAGCAGACATCTGATGTTCTTGCTTTGTGTTGTGTCACACAGGTGGACTTCCTTTGGTCAACTTCTCCTTTTCTAAGAGGTTAGGTGGGCTCCATCCCAATCCCTTTCATCCAGAGGTGTACTTTTACTATCCAGATTCACTCAACAACAAGATTCTGCCCCATTCTCCCTTAGGTCGGTGATGGATTCTGAACTAATCCAAACAGGACCACAGAGTCTTCTCCACCACAAGAACAAAAGTCTCCTCTTCTCAGACCAAGAGCTACAAGGCTGTCAATTGCTAAAAGACAGCTTTTCTGGATGTGTGGAAGGGTCTTTTTGAAAGAGAATAAAATGAACTCAAAACACAAAGACAACAGAGGATAGTGATGGGTTAATGAAGAAAAACCTTGTGGGAAGACTCAGACATTATGTTTCTAGGGAACAGTACTTCCGTGTTCTGTGGCATGCAATAAAACATCTCAGAGTGGTAAGGAACTGAGGCAAAAGCTGAACTTGGACCTCCTGTTCACTACAGCTGCTCATGACCCAATGCTGATAGTTTAGAACAAAATTCATCTTGATAAATGACTCAAATAACAAGGCTTTCCTACCCTAGAGAACAAACATTCACAAATATCTATTCTTTTTGTTATTAATTTCAAGCTATGAAAGATATTTATAGGTAGTGTTGGCCTCATTCTTTACCTTCTAAATTTAGTATTTCCTATTCCAAATTTACAAATGATCCCAGAATAGCCCATGACTTCAAAGTGAGTGTCAGATTGAATATCCTAAAATGACCAGCAGTGTTTGGATCCAGAGTTCAAAGCCAAATGGAACCTGAAAATTCTCAGGAGGAGCTGTTGAGGGAGGAGGAAAATGTAGCTGTTCCCTGTCATGGTCACAGCAGCATCTTCTCTTGAATTACATCATGTGTAGTATCTTTGTCTGCACAAGTTAAAATGCAGCACAGCACCAATGCATTCAAGAGTTTTGTACAAACTGTCATCAAAGGATTTTATGATCACATACTTTCCAATACTGTACATATTGTGGGATAATTCCAATGGATCCATAAGCATGTGTGCAGAGGCAAGTCTCAACTTCAAGGTGACAATCACTGTTTACTTTCTGTCTTGTTGGCTATTTACTTCCTACCCTCATGGTGTAGAGAGCATAAGGTATTTGTGCTCACAGGTAAGCACTAGGGAATCCAGCAATGTTAAGCATGGAGGCTTATCTCTTCAACAGAGGGGACATGTATACCTGTTTTTCACTCAGAAGGCTGGTAGTAGATGTAGTTAATAGATTGGTGATCTTTGCTTTCTGTAGGACCACGCCTCACCTGAATTCCCCAGAATGTTTATCCCAGGCCCTTCCTCCCTAGACCTTTATCTTGAGTATTGTTTCTTTCTTAGTTCCTTCCTTCCTTCCTTCCTTTTTCTGAGACAGGGTTTGTTTGTGTATCAGCCCTGGCTGTCCTGGACTAGCTCTGTAGACCAGACTTGCCTGGAACTCAGAGATCGACCTGCCTCTGCCTCCTAAATGCTGGGATTAAAGGTGTGTACCCCCTCCCACCGCCCCAGCATTCTCAGTCAATAGAACCCATCCTTAGGGGAGATGTCACATGTACTTTGTAGCTTGGTGACTTCAACATTGTATGTATGACCACACCTGATCTTCCCACAGACCCTTAAGCTTTCCTAAGCCTTATCATGTACTTGGGATTGAGATAATTGTTACCAGGAAACTTTTTCCCAAAATTGTACTGTACTTAAATGCCTAAAACATAATGCTAGTGTCCGACCCTGGAAGCGTGGTCCATCAAAGGATAACTAAGTCATGCTGTACCAGATTTCCTTCTTGCCTCACACAGAGGCTGCTGGTCTTAGTATTTGCAGGGACCCCCACATCACAGCACTTGGCACCAGCATTCTATGTACTCTATAGGCTCCGATTTCCCTCTTACACTCGCTATCAGAATCTTGAGGATGGGTATTCTAAGCTACTCACAGCAAACTTTGTCCTGCTGTCTTTGCTCCGTAAAAGCTAGAGGTGGACATGTGGTTGCTCTGACCTCTTAGATCTAAGTGTCCATGTGATAAAAGGAGGGTATGAGAAAACATTTGCTCTTAGTGAGAAGGAGATATACTCTGGGATGGTCTCACTTTATCTTGGCTTAGTTATGAATCTATAACCTGAAGAGCCATGGGATATTGCAGTCTTTAGCTATGGGCATGAAGACAAAAGCCAATGTTGCAACACTACAAGAAGATTGAACAGTCTGTACCTCTGATGTCACTGCTGAGTAGTTGAGCCAGTGTGAAGCTGGCTGACTCCACACTCACTGACATTTTAAAAACTTTGAAGTAACTGTTTAATCAAACATTTCTAATTTACAACAGAATATCAATACCCAAGTGTCATTTTGGTTTCTTCTGCCTCTAAGCCTGTCAGAAGGCTCCTTCCTTCAACACCACATATTGGATGTCTTCATTTCTGCAGGTCACTAATGCCAACTGTGCATTGCCTTGTGCCCACTATGGACCACCATCTTTGAGCCTGTNTGTCATCACCACTAAGCATGAGNTATTTATTGTAATGGTCTCAGTGAAGTACAATTGAGCCTATGATGCTAAACGCTAATCACTAGCAAGAGCATTTTCAAGGTCAGGGTGAACCTGGACTGAGAGAATAAAGATGACTAAGGTTGGCATAGCATGAAGCCCACTGCATAGGTTGCTTTCCTCATTCACTGTGACAAAATGCTCAATATGAAAATTTAAGGTAAGGAATTATTTATTTTCATTCATGGTTTAAAAGGATTTGGTTCATGGTTGCTTGGCTACATACACTTAGGCAGATGGTCATGGCTGCTGGACCATGTGACATGAGAAGTTCTTTATGGTACAGGAAGCAGTGGTAGGAATAGTGGTACTCACTGGTCATATGTCATTACCTCTTCCATTCCATCACCATCACCAGTCCATGGGATGGTGCCACTCAGTCAATCACCTCTGTACTTTCACAAACATGCCCAGAGGTGTACTTCACCAATCTGCCAGGGAATTCTCAATCCAGTCACGTTGATAATTAAGGCTGACCATCACACCTGTAAAAATTGAGTGTCAATTGCCAGAAACTACTTGGAACTAGACTAAGATCTACGACTATGTTGTCCCCTCCAGGTAACTGTGGGAGACCAGCTCCCACATTTATTTACCCCAGGGACTCTTGAGGAGTGAGGGATAAGAGACTTAGAAATATAGAGGGGAGAGAAACAGAAGGAATGAAGGATAGCCTCAGGTGGGCCTGGATTCTTATCCACTGGCCCAGAACTTTATTCAAAGGACTTTTTATAACAATGCCAAGGGGAGAGGCAAAAGACCTCTCCCTTGCTAGATGCAGACTAAGTGTAGACCTTTCCAAACACCATGGTCCAATCATCCTCTTGTGTGGTCCTGCTGGGTAAAGTTGCTAGGAAACCTCGGTGGGCTCCAACAGGTAACAACATTCATGTGTTCAATGCCAACTAGGAAGAGAATAAGAAACTGATTTGCTGTTACTGAAAATTAAATGTGGAAAGCGGTAACCCACTGGACTCAGTTCTACTGACTAAAACAGATTCAATCATCTTAACAAGAAAAATGAGAAAAAATATTTCCTCCTTTTCTATANTCTTTGGATTTCCTCCTTCCCTTTCTCCCTGCTTCTTCCATTTATTTCATCTATTTTCTGAAACAGAAAAAATTCTGTAAACTATATAAAAAGATTTAACATTTGGGTGATCATATTATATGTTCTCTCTAAATAGTCATGTGTCAAACCTATTTTAGAAATTTCTACTCTAATTATTGAGTTCAGATTCCACACAACAGTCCATGGGAAAGACAGGCACCACTGAGCAGGGTTATTTTCACTTCCTCTTGGCAGAACAGAGTATAGGAAGCAACCCCTTACCAGCACCTGCTCCTAATTTATTCTGTCATTGCCCCAACCCTTCATAAAGTCTGCTGGTGTCCTGGGTGGTGGTCTGGTTGGAATGCCTCTTAACATAATTCTAGCCATGCTTGCAGGGGCAGAAGCAGGAGCAGCAAGGGCATCGATGCTGCCCAGAGAGGATCCAGAAGAGGATGGATGTCAAGCTCCTCCACGTGGGTGCTCCTGTCTGAAGCCCTGAAGGGAATGAGCAAAACTTCCAACAGAATTCATCATCCCCAAGAGGTATGAGCTGACTTGGGCTAATTAGAAAAATTTACAATCTTCAAACTAAGTCAACAACACAGTAACATTTCTGTTCCTCCTCTATTCTGCTTCATAAACAAACTAAAATCACAAATGCATTTATTGAACTCTATTGCATACTGATCACTGTTACAAAAACCATAGGTACTACAGAGCACATCTCTCACAGTTACTGAGTGAATCACCAGAGCACTAAAATGAAAGAGAACATGGTGATCTCTGAATGTCGATAAAATCCTGTGGACTGTAAAACAATGAAAACACCATTGAACACACAGTCGACACGCTTTAGCTGTATTCTACCTGCTGACTGGCTTGTCTTAGATTTGATGTTAGAACCCTGTACAATCTCTAAACAGCAGCACAGGGAATGAACAGGACTCAAGCCCATGATGTGCCCCAGAAGTGAAAAATGTATAATGTTTTAAGAAGTGAAATGCCAGCAACTCCCTATAACTTGCTGACATTCAGCACTCAGAAAATTGATGTTACTATAAGAAAAGAAAAATAAGAGATTTAAACAGCAAAAATTGGAGAGGTGTCACTTTGTTAGTAAAATTTGCAGTCATGGTTTTAAAAAATGTATTTTTACCAAATTAGTTAAGACTGTATTGGGTCAGTCAGAAATAAATGATGATTCCATCATAAAGTGATTACAAAGAACAATTTCTTGAGAACACTAGTATTGCTGTCACATACAGACAAAGGCATCTGTCCCATGGACATCACTGCCTCTTTGACATGGCATCAAGGAAGGGATTTTGTAATGTAGCATCACAAGAGAGGCCTGACTTCTCCTAGCAAGAAATATGCACTCACAGGGCTGGTAAGGTGGCTCATTAGGTAAAGCATTTTTCCACAAAGCTTGATGATGTGAGTTCAATACCCACAACAGGAGAGAACCTACTCCTCAATGTTGTTTTCTGACTCTTACAAAGTGTACTGGCTGATGTTGTGTCAACCTGACATAAGCTAGAGTCATCAGAGGAAGGAGCCTCAGCTGAGAAAATGTCCCCTTGAGATCCAGCTGGAAGGCATTTTCTCATTTAGTGATCAGAGGGAGGGCCCAGCCCATGGTGGGTGGTGCCACCCCTGGGCTGCTGGTCCTGGGTTCTATAAGAAAGTGGGCTGAGAAAGTCATAAGAAGCAAGCTAGTAAGCAGCTCCCCTCCACGGCCTCTGCATCAGCTCCTGCCTCCAGGAATCAGCCCTGTTTGAGTTCCTGTCCTGATTTAGTGATGAACAGCAATGCTGAAATCATGGTGTTTCGTTGCAGCAATAGAAACCTTAACTAGGACACACGGGCTCCATGGCATTTGTTCCCCCATCATATGTCCACACACAGGAACAATATATACCATACAGTAAAATAAAGAAGAACACAATTGTAATAATGTCCTTTGGAAGGAATCCAAAGTGAATTACCTTTGCTAGACCTAGGGATAACTAAGACAACCTACTTAGCTCCTAGGATAGCATGGATCAATACACATCCCCAGAGCAAGCTATCTTTACCTTATAGGACAGCTTCATTAAAATAAGATCAGAACCCCCCCCCAAAAAAACCCCACAGAGAGAATTTAATATTTTCTGTTTAAAAATTAGACTATATTTTTCATATAGGTCCCCAAAACCTAGATTACTCCTAAAATTTATTTATTTACTTACTATTTATTTTAGATGAAATCTTGCTGTGTATCACTAGCTGGCCCAGTATTAACTTCCTCAAACTNATAGCAATCCTCCTACCTCAGCTTTCTAAGATATGTTGATCACCTTTGGCAACAAACCCTAGAGACCAAGTCCATGCTAAGTTTACTATTATGTTTCTTGAACAGTAAAGCTCTGAGTATGATAAACTTACCCATCAATGTATATATGTTTTTAGAAATCCAAGTATCTTTTTCTCTCCCTTCACAGATCTAAAAGATGCTTTGGGGCCTGGCAGTTCTCTCCCACGCTCATCCCCATTCCTGAAGCTCATATATATTCCCCTTGCTCTTCAGGGGTTTGCTGACCACTGCAGTCAGGGGTCCCAGATGTGGTTCCGGAGCTACTTTCTCTAATTTGGAGTTCATTGTTCCCACATGAGAATCTAGCTACGTAACTAACAGATCCCAACGTTTCCACAGCTTAATTCTCTGTCATTTTGTGCTATTTGTGGTCTGGCTGAAGGGGCAGCCTTTTCTACCCCATCACTCAAGAACTCCAGCTCATCACTGTGAAAGTCCGTGTCCTCTTGGTTCAGAAGGCACACTTCCCCTTGATGGCCTTGCCTTGAATGAATCACCACACTTCTGCTCTGATTTTTGTCCAGTCTTTTTGTGTGCCCCAATCAAGGTATGAAGGGCTGGTCAAGTTACCAATCACCAGCTAGGTAGCCACTTGCCACCATGACTCTGAACTAAAGAGAAAGACCCTTGTTTTCCCAGATGTTTCTACCAATGACTTGTAATAGATGCAGCCAACAGTTACATGCTTGCCAGGGCACCGTCACCATCAGTGTGGACTCTCATCGCAAAGGCCTTTTGTAAGCCAGAGTCTTGTTATTTCAATTAAGGCATTATTAAAATGTCTTTATAGCATTCCAGGTTTCCCTATGCTAGCAAGTTGGTAAGTTTGAGAAAATGAAAATGCTAATAGCAAAAAAATAAGTTCAATTTTCCCCTACTACTGACATTTTGCTGGATGGACATGTTGTCAAACTGCCTTCTAGTATTTGCATTTATACTGATAGACATTTACAGCCATAGAGCTGTTCTCAGGCTTTGTCTGAGAATCCTCTGCTTTGCAGCGGGCAGTGGTTAATGCAGAGACTCATAACATGTCAAAGTGCTAAGAAAAAGTGATTGCTGAAGACTCCTCCCTAAACAGGGTGTCTATACTACCACCTCCAAGGTACATAAAAGAGGGATGGAAGACAAGAGCCAGAAGAGGAGGGAGCTCTGAAATGCTGGGTTTGGGACATGACACAGCACATATGAACACACAGCAGCTGTGGCCATCTGCATGGAGTTACACACAAAATGGTTTCAGAGTGGGGGATTAGGTGGGAAAATGCAGGGGGTCAGAAGAAGTGGGATAGAGATAAGAGAAGGTAATGGCCACAATATATTGTATACACGTATGAAATTGTTGAAAATAAAAAGTATAAAAAGGAGAGATATAAGGGTTACATTCCTTATATTCTACTTATGCGGTCATTTCCTACAAGGCACATGTATTATATATGAAATTTTAAACGTTGTATTTTAAATGGTAGAAAGTAGTGAAATACAATAAGATTGTATCAAAAGAACTATGTATTCTGCATCTATTATGTATTAAAAATTAAATGACCTGGGCTGGGAATGATAAGGACTATACAGCCTCTCATGCTTGTGAATGGCCCAATGGAAAGTAAGCAAAATCAGGGGCTTAGAGGAAGAGGAAGAGGAAGGCATATCTCTCTGCCATGTTCCTCACTACAGACTTGTGAAAGGCCAATATTTGCCTCTGAGGCACTAAGGACACTGCTATTCTGCATAAACATCATCCAGCACATCTTGGCACAGCCTCTACAGTAAACTTTGTGAATCTTGTGCAAATTTTAAGAGCAGTGTACGTGGTTCTCCATATCATATCCTTCATCTGCTCTTATTTGCTGCTGTTAAATGTCAAGGTGTCTCAGCTGAGCCAAGGCTAGACAACAGATATGGCTGCATGGCTGAGCTAGCTGAAGTAGACTCCTCTCCAATGTGTATTTCTACCAGCTGACTGAAACAGCAAGGAAACACTCANGCCTCAAGAAAAGCGGACCTGAGAGAATCCAGACTGCCAGCAAGTTTTGAGTGTGGTTTGCTCAACTCAGAATGGACCTTGAAGCTGGTGGGTGGCAGGTCCGGAGTTAGATAAAGTGGTCAGAACGTGTATGTGAACTTGCTCAAATACCTGCTCAGCATGTGAACCTTGCAGAGAGGGTGAGTTCAACATGAACTGAAATATTGCCACCTGTACTTCTGTGGCAGAAGCCTTATACATGAGCCATGGCCAGCCAGCCTTGCCAAAGCAGGGACCTTGTTCTCAATGAGTAGCCACTAGCAAAGCCAAACTTCTCCTTCTCTTTTTGCATAATAATCATTTGGCACCCCATAAACCATTCTTCTGCTAACTCTTTAGTAGTCACACAAACACTCTCCTTGGGCTACAGTGTGAACCACACTATATACAAATCCAGACCAATGTGTAAACACTGACTCCATCCCAGCACCTCATGCAAATGACCCATCTCTCTGAGCCTCAGTTTCCCCCGTTTAAGTACATACAACAATACTAACCTTAGTTTCTCTTTCTCTCTCTCTCCCTCCTTCCCTCCCTCCCTTCCTCCCTCCCCCTCTCTTTCTCTGTGAGTGTGTGGGAGGGTACACTCATGTGTATACAGGAATGTGCTCACAGTGCACACTGTGCATGTGACAGGCACAGGATAACCTCAGGTGTTAGTCCTTAGGAGCCTTCAACCCTTTATCCGAGACAGGGCCTTTCATTGATCTGGAACTTCACCAACCAGTCTGGTGAGTCAGGGAGTTCCAGGGATCCATTACACCTGGCTTTTGACATGGGTTCTGGGGATCTGATCTCAGGTCCTCATACCTGCAAGGCAAGTGTTTTACTGCCAGCCATGGTCTCTTTTTAAAGGATTGAGTATAAATATAATTAATAAATAGAAATATAATATTAGATAAGCAATAATAAATAATTACTCATGAGAGTGCATTCTGAAGCATGATATAAAATGCAAATACCCCCTTCTGCCTCCCTCCATGTGTGTTTGTCTGTGTCTCTGGGCCATTGTGTGTCTCTGGCTCTCTGTGTGTCTTTGTGTGGTTGTCTCCCTGTCTCTCTGTCTCTCTGTCTCACTCTCTGTCTTTCTCTTTCTCTCACACTCCCTCTCACCATTGTTAATTTGTAAAGGTTACTAGGAAAACCAATTTCATGAGAATAAAGGCTTCTCTGAAATTCTCATTTCTTGGAGACACTACTCAGATCTATTTCAATGTCTGTGTCATGTTAATTTAACCCAAAACCAGCAGTTTGTTCTTTCTGCTAAGAAACTAAAATGATAGAATTAAAGGGAAGGAATGGCCAGGATGGAAGCAGACAGCACACAAATATTCTTGTGTGAACATTTCCTGGTAAGCCATACCAGGGATGCCAGATTAATGTGACCTCTATAGAAAATAACTGANCCTTAAAATGACAGATAATGCATTTTTACACATTGTGGTAGAAAATATCTACCATTATATGATTTGTGGATCTATTTTAAATTTGAGATGAACCCATAATTCACAGAGGTTCCTCACAAATTATTAGTACTTAGACTCTTGTTTGCAGATAATATTATTCAAGAACACTTTGTTGTATGTTGTAACTACTTTTTCTGAAAGCAAAGAGCATGGGGGGCTGTGTGGCTGGCACAAACTTANATGTCAACCCCAAGTTTACACTGGATAATTTTAAGGCAGAATATATAGATTTTGCAAATCCCCATACTTCGCTTAAACTAAAGACAGATTCTCAGAATTTTTTAGCGTCTAATTATTTCATCATTGTCAGGGTAAGGGATACCTTGATAACTTAGAATCACTGATACAGTATGTATTTTATCATCTTAAACTTAGTTTAGCCAACAGATTTTGAAAAATCATTACGTTCAGTTGATAAATTTGATCAAGAAACTAGTTGGAAGAACACAAATGAGTTATTAGCAGCTAGTGCCCCAATTAGGAAAACATTCCAAATGAGTTTCCTCCTGGCATGCCCGTTGGTGTCACCTGGCTAAGCAAAGTTCACTAGTATGCCAGACTCCTTCCTCCATGCTCATTCATTTTATATTTTATAGTAAATAAATCCACATTTGACAGCTTGTTTCATCACTCCATGTACACGATACTGCACAAAGTTTTTCAAAAAACAAAAGATAAACTATTTACAAATAAGACCATTTCTTCTCTAGAAGTTAATTGAAGTGTCTAGTGAGATAAAGGTGATTTGAAACACATGGGCCAAGCAAATGTGAAACTGGAAAAAGAAGTAAGCATAGATCAATTTCAAATAAAACTCCCCCTCCTTCCACACCNACCACCAATCAATACTAAAACCTAGAAATGTGGTGAGATTTACAGCATAGTTAGAAAAAACAGGCTCTTACTACCTTGAAAGCCCAGACTCCTATTATTCCTACCAATGGTCTCAAATGCATCCCTAGGTCTCCATGGTGTCCTGCCCCACCTGCTGCCCTTCATGTCGTTGACATGCCCCTGCACCTTCCTCATCTGCTATGGCATCACATCCTCCCATTAAGGAAAACCTGAAGAGGTATTTGTGGCCTGAAGCTTGTGCTCAACCCCTCCCTTGGGTTTTCTGGGCATGATATCTCCCAGCCTCTCCAGTCATATGTTCTTCCTGAATTCCAACACCATCAACTAATAGAAAAGAGGACGTGATTGAACTGGATATCGTTAGAAATGCTAACTGTAAAGCACTGTGGAGAAGCTCGACAAGAGCACACCCTGTTCTCCCTCCTAGTGCTTCTGTTGGTGGTGGAATGATTACTTTCTGTCTCTGTGTGCAGCACTTGTTCAAGTCTTCCCTTTCACATCCATTTCCTGTTTTTATTGTAGAATAGAAATAAGAATAGAATAGAAGGAGCTTTCTACATCAACACACCCCAGAGTGTCCAGAGCAATGTTTTGTATGTAACAAGAACTCAATAAGTAGTTGGGGTGGGGGGCAGGGTTTGACAGGAGAGCACAGGAAGGCAGCACAAATGATATGATGGGCATGGGTAAAGTGCTGACTCATTTTACAAGTTAAGTGAGATAATCACACAGTGTGTTGTTCAGCCATGGCTGCCAGGGTGTGGAAGGGTACTGCAGAGCATCCCAAAGGATTCTTACTGGAATACATGACCACTTGAGTAGAAGATCATTCTATCAAGTCTTGATCAAGGTAAATATGGGTGCAGAGTAGCCTTCCCTATTGCTGTGATGCACAGGTTGTTGCAGGAGCCTGTTGTGAGGCACAGGCTTGTGCTGCCTCTGAAGAGGAAGACCCTATCCTTAACTCTCTGGTCTCATCCCAGAACTCCCCTGGCTGGGCCTTCATGTTGCTACATCTGTTTCTACCTTCACCTCTCCTTGTCTTGGAGTGGCTATTTTTAAGGTGCTTGAATCTACCCTCCATCTATTCTAAGTGACCATGTTTTCACAGAGGTATAGCTCTCAGTGTGTAATGTAAGGGTGTTTTCCTGATAGGACTATGTTATTCCATAATGGTGGCCCTGTGTGGTATGGCAGGGATGTGCCAGTCAGACATGCAACAGGATCCACACAGGCATCAGAGGACTCTGATGAAAGACAACATATTTNTTACCAGTTATCTCAGGGACAGGGTTACAATCTAGAAGTTGAGTGCTGTCTCTGCACCTATAGGTGAGTGTTCAAGCACTTGGCAACCAGACAGTATGTAACAAGGCCACATGGTGACCATTTCACAGTGGTTCTGTGAAGAACCATTGAGCCACCTAGAAGAAACTCAGAGGAGAGCCAAGAGAGCCAGAGCCTTGGGGAAACACTTATGTAGGACACCACTCAGTGTATGACTTTAAACATGAATCATATCAACCTGTGTCTTGAGTTACAAAGGACGAGAATGGGTGGGTCTGAGTTTAGTGACAGTTTGCCTAGTGTGCACAAGGCCATGAAGAAACAAAACAGTGACAAAAACCAGCCAGACAGTAACAATAACTGAACANTTCATCATAATTGTCTCAAAACTATGAAGCTCTCAGAAGCCTTAATGCCTTCACCAAATCAGACAATTTTCTTTCCTATGCATTATGCCCAGGCATCTTGGGTATTTAACTGCTTCTTTAAATATCATTCAAGTGCAGCTGAGCTGTTTCTTTTTGTGACTGCAATTTTTTGGCCACTTCACCTCAAGACAAGTATTATTACTTATTGAAAAACAAGTAAATAGCCTTTGCTTTTCAAATTAAGAAAAATTCATTAGGAATGACACAACTTTGGATGACAGTGAGGTGAGGTTGCAAGCCAGTCTGTCAGATTTGGGAGCTATAGAGCATTGAATTGATTCTGGAAAAGCCTGCATTTGGGGGCACACTATGAAGTCTTTTAATGTATCTAATTTCATTAGAAGTTTGAGAGAAAAATGCCAGACTGCTGCTCTCTGTGATCAATTGCTCTGTAACTTCTGACGGTCATTTAATATCCCTGGGTTCTAATTTTATTTGGAAATCACTTGGAGGAGTCTAAGGTCCAGTCTAGGGCTAGAGAGATGACTCAGTCTTTAAAATGCAAATGTGAGGACCTGTGTTCAATCCCCCAAAACCCACATAAAAAATTCCAAGGGTGGTGGCATTGTAATCAAGGGGAAGTTGAGACAAGCAAACTCCTGGCTCACTGGCAGACCCCAAGCCAACAAGAGACCCTGTCTCAAAAACAAGGTGAATAACAACTAAACAATGACACTCAAGGTTAACCTCTGGTCTCCACAGGTATGCACACACATGCACCTGCACACACACACACACACACACACACACACACACACACACACACACAAATTAATTAATTAAGTGCCTTATACCATTTTGGATTTATTACAATTTTAAAAGCAAGTTTTCTCTTTTATTTTTTCCTTTTATTAAAAGTACAAATGCTTGGCTAGGATTCATTTACCTAACCCAGTAAGAGCGTTTATGAAATGAAGCTGTCAAAATGAAAGAGTGACTTTTCAGATGTAGAGTATTAAAGTGCAATTGACCTTGAAGCATCCTGCCTGGACATGCCTCACAACCTCTATCCAAAACAGCATTCCTGAGACCATTTGACTAGTATGCAAATTAAAATCATCATTAAAAGACCAGTGACTGCCTGGTAGTTCTATGATTAATGATTTCCACAGCCACAGGGAGAGACGGTCATTAATTGGCCTGCCTGATCTGTGGCTGCTCCTGTCTCTTGGGGTGGAGCTGGCTGCTGATATGATTCCTTGTGGGACAGAGAAGAGACATCAGTCACATATGCCACACTCTTCACCTGACCACAGTGGCCTTCCCCCTGTCCCTCCATCTTAAAGCTGAAGGAAGGTTGCCCCTTGAATAATAGTGATAGCAGACCCAATGACACAAGCCAGGTAGTTAGATCACATACTCAGTGACTGACAGGAAGCAAAACAAGACACTATGGAGGGGAAATATAGAGTAAGAATTAATAAAAACATACAAACCACATACTAGGTTTTATTCTAAAGGGTGGGGTCTACGCATATTCTTTTTGAACATTTCTTCCTCTGCTTTTGTCTCTTTTTTTTGGAGGGGTGGTTGATGCTCCTCTGACATCATGTGACCTTCGTTTATAACCATGAGATCATCTCTGAGACTCCATGTTTTTGTATGCAAAAGCATTTCTAGCTTTAAAAATTCAACCTGGTGACTCTGTAATCTGTAATTTTGCTGCAAAAAGAAGACAAAATATATTCAAGGAAGTCTCAAGGTCAGAGTTGATGGTCAGGAATTGGTAAAGAGCAGAGGATTTGAGAAGACATCATGGAGGTCACTCAGGGGTCGGAAGTCTTAACTGGGTGACCTGTGGCCAGGTCAGCAGGACCTCAAAGAGCTGAGGCTAATTTGGGCTGTCCACACATTCACCTGCCACTACATTCCTTCACTAGACTTGGGTTTGTCAGGGGGAGAGGTACATCTTACGGTGGCATGTAAAGGTCAGAGGACAGCTTTGGGGAGTCAATTGATTCTCACTTTCCACCTTGTTGAGGTACTTTTCTTGTTCCCATGCTGCATACTCCAGGCTAGCTGTCTCACTAGCCTTCAGTTGATTCTTCTGTCTCCTGGAGATGTTTGTGTAAAGCAACAGCATGGCTGAGCACATGCCACAGCCAGCACTCAATCATTAGTTGCCATTGTTAACAGAATAATGTGGTCCACAACAGGAGTGCTGGGAGTACAGACGGGAATGGGTGTCTCTGTGTGCAGCACTTGTTCAAGATGACCCACTGAGTCATCTTTTATGTGGGTTCTGGGATCAAACTGAGGTCATCAGACTTATCATTGAGCCATTTCTTAGGCTCCAGGAAGTTTTAAACCAATGTCACACACCTGCAATTGTTGTAGAATATTATTTTAAGGTGTGTTACGTTTGTTTATGCTGTGGAACATTTGTTTAATGATGCAAAGATGTGTTGCATTTGTTTATGTTGCATCTATTTAACTCTGTGAAGCTGTGTTACTGTCTAAAACATGTGATGGTGTAATAAAGAGCTGAACAGCCAATAGCAAGGCAGGAGAAATGATAGGCAGGACTGGCAGGCAGAGAGAATAAATAGAAGGAGAAATCTGGGAAAGAAGAAAAAGCAAGAGAGATCAAGTAGTGAGAAAAGAAATGGCCAGCCAGCCAGCAAGCCATGAAGTAAGAGTAAAAGATATACAGGAATAAGAAAAGGGAAAAGGCCAGAGGCAAAAGGTAGATAGGATAATTTAAAGTTAAGAAAAGCTGGCAAGAAACAAGCCAAGCTAAGGCCGGGCATTTATAATTAGGAATAAGTCTCAGTGTGTGATTTGGGAGTTGGGTGGTGGGCCCCTAAAAGACCAAAGAGTAAAGAGCAAAAAAAACCAACATGCAATCATCTGCATTTCTGTGCCTGGTTTGTTGAACTCTGTTGGCACAAGTCTTCATCAGGACCTCTCCAGTCTTTTCCTTTCTAATAGTTTCTCCTCTTAAAAAGTAGTCCCAGGGTTCCTATGATTATTTCTCAATTTATTTTGCTTTCTTTCACAACCAACAATGAAAGTTGTTTGCTTCTTGGTGCTTCTCAATTTCTATGTGCCTCTTGGTTGGGCTCTTTCAGGAGTAGACTCCGGCACAGGATCCAAGAGCAAGGAGCTAACCTGAGTGACACCTCCAGGAAACACTTTAGGGTGTGGAAAGTGATGTAAGAAAGAGAAGGAAATCAGTGCAGTGGAAGCCAATCATGCCAGTGATTCTCAAACCTATATCCACTTCTAAGCCCATGCTTGTAAATCTACTAGGTGCTTCTAGCCAAATCTCTGTATCAACTCAAACCCAGAAGCTATGTATATACCAAGCCCATCTCTCCCAGTCCCTGCATATGTGACACTGAGTTATTTAACAACATCTCTCAGCTCTAGATATCCCTTACATAAGGACAAGAACAATAATAGTGCCATGGATTTAAGTTGGAGTTGTTTATGTAAAGCAGCAAACATAGCTGGTCGTGTGAAGTGGCCAGCACTCAATCATTAGCTGTCAGTGTTACAGAATAATGACCTGATCCACAAACCACCTTGTGACCACGCATTCCCTATCTTTGTTCAAGGCACTGCTGTCAACCGACTTGCATCAGAAATTTTAAAATCATCCCAGAATCTTTCTGACTCTCAACATCAGGCACCGTATTCTGCCAACTCTAACTCCCACGTTTTTCTTAAATTTGTCATTTCTTCTTCATCCTTCCTCCTCTGCTTACTGCCAGCTCTCAGAATTTCTGACTTAGAATTTCCTTAGGGTGTTCTTACCATATTCAATACCAAGCAAAGTGTCTGACAGAAAACAATTAAGAAACATTTGAATGGTTTAACTATCAGCAAAGCATCACCATCATCATAAATGGTGCCACAGTTTTCTTAGGTGTCAAACAGTCCTTGATTTCACATTTTCCTATACTGTACACATTTGATCCACAACTATCCTGGTACCTTCTTCTGCACACTATACCCTGGGTCTAACTAAGCTCTCCTTAGCACCTCCTCTGCTGGAGGTCTAATCCTAAGACTCTCCTATCCCCAGGCAAATGCTCCTCCTCTCGCCTTTTAACATGAATTAGATCTCACCATGCCTGTTCTTTTACCTTCTTATGGTTCTTAGTTTTTAAAATTACACTTGTATGTTTGTTGTTCTCTCACCACCCCCATGGTGTTTGTGTGTGTGTGTGTGAGAGAGAGAGAGAGAGAGAGACAGACAGACAGACAGACAGACATGTTCAGAGATCAGAGGACAACCTACAGGAATGAAAGCTTTTCTTTTAACATGTTTGTCCCAGGGATCAAACTCAGGTTGTCAGACTTGGTGGCAAGTGTCCTTACCCACTGAACTATTTCACCAGTCTCCTGTGGCTTTTAGATAAATTCTTGACAATTACTGTCCTCAAGACTCTAAAGTCTTTTGTTTATGTTTGCCACCTTATCTTTTCCCACCTGTCCCTTTTCTTATTTTGTTTTGGCAAAAATGAACTTTGTGTTGGAGCATGCCAAACCCTGTGTGTTTTGTTATCAATTGCTTCCTTTTGTGGACCTGTTGTATGACATTTCCTGTCAAAATGAATAGATATCTATTCACCCCATAGAGGACACCACCAGCAGATGGACAATTCTACCCAAATCTAGCCCAGTAACCCATGAGTTATAGGATTTACTTGCAGGAGGTGTGGGAGACTCAATGGTACAAAGCCTGCCCCAGCCCCAGCAACCTGCAGACAGCTTCACTCTGATCTCTCCCCAGCTCAGGGATTTTGCAACATTCCAGGTTTTGTATCCTTCATTAGCTTTCTAGCCTCATGAGCCTCCATCCTCACTCTATGAAGGAGGATTCTAATTAGGAGGAGAAGATGTATGAGAGGCCTCCTTTTCCTGAGTCTTTATGTAGCTCTCTCATTTTTATCATCATGAATCAACTCACCACACTTATTTCATCACTTGGTTTATATTTTTACACCTTATTGTCTGGCCCTACTCCTAGAATGTAAGTTACTTAATGCAGAATTTATGTCTCACCTGTTACATAGACCCTAAGGCAGGGTCTAGCACATACTAAGATCTCAATAAAATTTTAAACTCTATTTAAAATTAGGTTCTTTTGGATAGCTATAGAGGTTAAAAGATACAACATGAATATTAACAAAAGACTCTGAATGCATATAGGTAAGGATAGAAAACAAATCTAGACACTTGAATAAAGCTAACTTATTAATATGATACTTTTGCCTTCATTTTTAAAATTTTGTCCTTATCATTAAGACACAGAAAAGGGAAAGGTCTACAATAACTCCATATAAACAATGAATGAAAACTGTGTTGACCAAACTCTCTTCAGCAACACTGAGAAGCAAGAAGCCTTTCCACTACCCTGAGCTGAGAAGATCCACTTCTGTTGCACACATCACTTAGTACAAAATTGCTTAATATGGNAATAATGAATGCTTTTCTCTCATGTGTTCCCCAACACTCAATCTATGGAAATTTGACATCATAATAGTGTTAACATTTTCACAAAATAGGACATTCAAAGCGATGCCTCTATAATGGCATGAGCTGAAGTCAGGGATGTGGAGGTGGTTGGCACAGCACGGTAGGCAGATGATCATGGTGTCAGGGCCACGGGCTGCTCAGCAAACAGCAGGTGTCTCAGCCCCATCAGAGCCTCTCCAGGCTGCTTAACCTGGAAATCCTAAGCCAGTTTCAAAGGCTCCTTTGATTTCCCCCGAGAACCCCTGTACCAAAAACAGCTCTTATGGTAAACTTGAGCGGAGAAACAAATTGAGCTGGGAACATTCCCATGATTCCCATCACCAGAGAAGCTGCTGCTTTTAATTATAGCACAAATTTCCAGAGTGTTATTTTGAAGAAAAACAGGGGGAGGGGAACAAGGAAAAAAAAAACCTGCCAAGATATTTTTTAAGGCAGGGCTAGAGAGTGAGCTGGTCATATGTGAGTGCTGTGGTGATAGAAGTCAGAGCTGGGCCAACCACGGTGTATTAGTCATGATTTTCTAGAGTAATAGAACTTATAGAATGAATCTCTATATATATAGAAAAGGGATTTATTAGAATGACTTACAGGCTTCAGTTCAGCTAATCCAATAATGGCTAGCTGTGAATGGAAAGTTCAAGAATTCAGAAGTTGCTCAGTACACAAATCTGGATGTCTCAACTGGTCTCTGTATAGACTAGAATCCTGAAGAAGTAGGCTCTAATGCCAGGGAAAGAATGGACTTGTTAGCCAGGCAAGGGCAAGCAGGCAAAGAGCAAAAGCTTTCTTTTTCCATGTCCTTATGCAGGTTTCCAGCAGAAGGCATGGCCCAGATTAGATCTGGATTAAAGGCATGTCTTTTCTCAACTCAAAAGATCTAAATTAAAGCATGCATTCCTACCTCAGAGATCTAGATTAGAAGAGGATCTGCCTACTTCAAATTAAGCAAAATCTCTCTCAGGTGTGCTCTCCATGTTGCAGTTTCAGTTCATTCTAAATGTAGTCAAGTTGACAACCAAGACTAGTCATCACATGTGATAAAACAGTTTAGAATCACACATCCCTACCTGACCTTTAATTAGCTCAACCATGATAAAGTGAGCTGTATGAAGTCTCCTGGTAAAGAACTCATGTCTCTACAGCTAAGACAAACTTTAAAAAATAAAGTCCAAATAATTGCCAATAATAGAAAGTCAGAGAAACAGTCTCTCTAAATCCCCTGAATTGATCAATGACAAATAAGAGTTTGGAGGAAGTGGGTGCTTCTTGTTTGAAATGTTCTCACAAGATACTGATAAATAGCACCTTCCTGCTCTTTTAGACTTCCTGTTTAGAAGTACAAGGCAGTTCCCGGTGGCAGGAATTCCCTACTGATGTTACCAGTGTTTTTCTCTTCTTTCAGGACACTTAGGTCTACTCTAGCCTCCAAACCCCTTCAGAGTTAAATGTAACTAAACTTCAGTTGAGAGAATGAAAGTAAAGGCTGTGTCTGTCCTTTCAGGATGAACTCAGAGAAGCCCCTGAATAGTTTTCATCTTTGTTTCCCTTCCGGATAAACACAAGTAAAAACAGTGACCTTGAAATCAGCCTGGATGATAGGATGGAAGAAATCAGAGTGTTTGAGTCCTTTGGTGGAAAACCATGCTTTCAGGGTTGGGCTGTGTGAGAAACAAATGTCCTTTGTCTAGTCTCTGGGAGGGGGACTTGTTTCTCTTATTGGTTGGTATCACCTTGACCCATTCAACAGGTTCAACTTCCTGCTCAGAAATCAAAGAGTCTTGTTTCTGTCCCATGCTTTTCATTAAAAAGTGCCAAGAAGTTTCAAAAGTGCTTTTAATCTCATCATTTGATACATTTTACTCCATATGTAACTTTCCAACCATAAATCCCAATTGGGAAAATTCTGTTTCCAGTGAGTGTTACATAACCACCCAGAGAGCTAAGAGCCTTCTGGTGGAACAGTTAATTCTTTTTGTGCACTGATAACTTTTTAGGTTAGTTAGTGATGAAATTTTAAATTGCAGGCATATATTATAAAGGAAATAAAGACAAGACAAATTCATTATGCTAATTCCAAGGCTCCAATCTCCAGCCCCAAATGATCTACTAAACTAAAGCACTTCTCAGGGAAGTGGCTCCCCGCAGTGCAGAGACCATTTTCACAAGATCTACTGTAAGACGAATTTCTAAACAGTCTTATTAATAAACACACAGAACAAGAAATAGGGGTGAAAAATCTGACAGAGATCAGAGGAATTAGGAACAAGCCACCAGCTAGCCTCATCTCTCCAATGATGCTGCTTCCAAAGAGAGCAAAGCGAAGAGAGAGCGACTTCCTGTCTAAGCAGGCTTTTTATGTCTGTCCATTCTGCTAACTCATTTCCTCTCTCCACCAAGCTACATCACTTCCTGTCTGTCTGCACAGACCTCCAGAACACTGTGGCTGATGCTGGGATTAAAGGGGTGTGCCACCACCACCTGGCTTGTTCCCTAGTGTGACCTTGGACTCACAGAGAACCAGACGGATTAAGGGTGTGTGCTAACACTACATGACTTTTGTTTTTACTACTAGCGGCTGGCTGACTGTTTTCCTCCAATCAGATAAATTTATTGGGAGACACAGATAAAATATCACCATATTTACCCTTTTTGTCTAAATAAAAAATAAAAATAAAAAAGTTATAACTAATATAAGAAAAACTATATACAATTAGTACAATAATTATATATAATATATATAAGCAATTAATACATCAACAATGTCTAGTTCATTTGCATTTGACAAATTCAGAGAAAATACTCCATTATCTATCCTATTTTGGTGAGTCCCAAATGTATCTAATTTACTTTTTATCCTAACTTATATTACTAACAGAAAACTATCTTATGGTGTCTTTTAAACTTACATGTCTCTTTTTAAACTTTCCTGTTGCTTTTTATTTATTTTTTTCTTGTTTTTAATTAAAGAGATTTTCTACTCCTTTTACATACCAACCTTAGATCCCCCTCTCCTCTCTCCTCCCACCCTGCCAACTCCCCCCCTCAACCCACTCCCTATTCCCACTTACAAGAAGATAAGGCCTCCCATGGGGAGTCA
>LZPO01035548.1:21040-33374 GCA_001675575.1 Neotoma lepida | reverse complement strand
TCCAAATCAGGATATTTGACATGGACATCAGACACACAGTTTCTAAAATTTTTTAAAAGTTTGTACAAAACCTCCACAAGTACAGAAACATTTTTTATGGAACCATTCTTGCATTATTAAAGAAAAAGTGTCTTGGTCCAGAAAGAAAATTTAAAGTAACATTTAGAATCCTTGATTAAACTCCAATGGTTTCTCCAAGTATAGTCTCCAGTTTGTCAGAAAACTTACTATCTCAATCCGAAGACAGTCATGTCTTATTAATACTTTTCATAAGTTAATAGTACTAAGAAGTAATAACCAAGAAAAATTGACATTTGTTTTCAGTTAAATATCATCAATTGAGGTTTATCTAAAAGTTTTTTTGTTTAGACTATTGTTAACATGTTCATATCTGAAACTTCTTAAAATGTCCTTAAAAGTAAACCCTCAAATGCTACATATTATATACAATATATAAAGATAAAATATAAACAAGAACATATAAATGTTGAAAGCAAGNTGACTTTCTGTTACTNTGTGTGCTTGAGAACATACAAGAGCATGTGAAGCAAGGCGAAAGTATCAAGACTACTGTTTCAGGCCCTCTGCAGTGCATGCTAGTTAAGTCATGGTGTCTGACAGCTGTGTCCATCTAAATCACATTGCTCTGAGCTTGGTTGAATTGTGTTTGGAGTAATAGCATTGACTAACTGAAGAACATTATATCTTGAAATATCAGAGCTCATGTGACTACCCTGTATATAGGATATAGGTATGGATTTCATTTCTGAAATCCTTTGGATTAAGACCAATGGAGTCTTATTTTAGATGATAATGACAGGAACATTTTTTCTGCAAAATGTGTGTGTGTTTAGTTTTAAGGATACTAAGATCCATTAAATATGTCATTGATCCTACTTTGTGATACCTACTGCAATGCCTTTAGGCAAAGTTTCCTGTAGTTCTCAACATCTGGCATGTTTCTGGGTATCATCTCACTGAAACCATTTCTTTATCTTACTCTCATTTTCATTCTGTTTCAAATAATTACTCAGTCTTTCTCATAGTTGACAGTACTATGTATAGTTTCAAAAGAAAAACTTGCATCTTTCAACAGAAAGGAAAGTTAACTCAACAATTATCACATCATATAAACTGTTTACAAAATTTTAACTTTAATCAATATAATCAAATAATTATGATTTTGGTTGTGGCTATGATTATGCATTATTTTACTCATTATTCAAATAGAAACTGAATCAATAAGTAAAAACATTCAAAGTTATTATTACCTGATAATTTGGGGAAGAATATGTATTTAATTTCATGGCTAATGAGTTAATAATTAAAGGAGAAGGGACAGATAAATAATTATAATGATAATATTATCCAAATACATTTTATTAACATGGATAAACAATTGGTTCTACCACTTAGGGATATTATGGTTGTACTAAATTTTAGTTATCAAAAGTGATGCTCTGAATCTTAGCTCCATACACACTGCTTCTTTCTCACATAGTCACAGGGTGTCTCCAACATAGAGAGAATGCATATGGAGAGTATCATGAGAAGTCAAAATCAATAGATAAACTTGCAGAAAACTTAAATTTTAAAGTAACACCAGTGTCTGAGAGTTTTCCACCTTTTTTTGTGTTTTTATCTTGTTTGACCAGTAGGTGGACACAACTCAAAAATGCAAGGGCAATGTAGTAATTGATGCCTCCACTTCTTTTAATAAAAAGGATGGGAGGAATTACAGAGTCAAATGGAATTAGGAAATCCTGATTGGATTTCCGTAATGTTATTTCAAATTTAAGCTCAGACTCAGACAAACACATATCTTTTCTTCATTAAGATTTTTAAAAGTATTTAAAACTGAGCCAGAAGAGAGACTAGATTGAGTGACCTCTATCAGGAACAGACCTTAGTAGTATGTCAAGGACTGAAAAACTGAAGTAACAATGAAATATAGCACCCTGAAATTGTTTTGGAATATGCAACCTGAATTTAAGCAGATTTATTGACAGGTTCTTCTATGACTATAGCATAATATCACTAGAAGTCATTTTATTGCTACTTTTTTTTCTTGAGTACAGTGGTGTTTGGTTGAACTTTAGGTGCCTGAGCTATTTAGTCTCAGGTCCTTGTTTGGCCAAATAGTGTTGGATATGGGTTCCAACTCATGGAATGGGCCTTAAGTCAAATCAAACATCAATTTGCTACTCCTACAAGCTTTGTTATACCATTGGCCTAGCATATTTTGCAGGCAGAACAGTATTGTAGATCAAAAGTTTCATGGATGGGTTGGTGTATATATTTTTCTTTTGGTAGTCTATGGAGTATCCAGTACCAAAGACACTAGGACATAAGGGTGAAGCTTCTATGTAGGTACCAGCCTGACCTTTTTGTGTTCAGTGAGTTCTGTGGGTGCTGTCTTCAGCAATGGGGCTTTGCTGTTAGTTTGCAGAGAGCAACTCTGCCCAGCATCAGCCTGCATTGTTTGGGGATTTCTATGGACTCCTTTAGCCAACAAATCAATTGGATCTAACCCAGACCCAGTACTGAAAACTTCATTTGGTGACAAATGATGGCCAGTTGGGATGTCTCTTCCATTATTTGGAGACATTACTAGGATTGCCTCTATATATTTTAGGAAGCTTCCACTGCACAAGATTTTCATACCATCCCCAAATGCCCCTCAATTATATGTCTCTCTATGCATTCCCTTCCTCAACACCTGATCCCCATGTTCAGTCCATCCCACCTCCAGTCCGTCCATAAAATCTGTTATATTTCTCNTCCCAAGGAGATTCATGTGTTCCTCCCCTTGTCCCTTCTTCTATACTTAACATCTCTGGGTCTGTGGACTGTAGCTTGGTTATCATTTACTTAATGGCTAATATCAACATGTAAACAAATATATACCATATTTATTTTTATGGGTCTGGATTACCTAACTTAGAATGATGTTTTTTAGCTCCATTAATTTACCTGCAAATTTTCATGATATAATTTTCCTAAGAGCTGAGTATTACTCCATTTTGTAAATATACCACATTTTCCTTATCCATTTTTCTGTTCTGGGACATCTAGGTTGTTTCCAGGTTCTGGCTGTTATGAATAGGGCAGCATTGAACATGGTTGAGCAAGTGTCTCTGTGGTAGGATAGAGAGTCCTTTTGCTATATACTCCAAAGTGAGACAGCTGCATCTTGAGGTCGATTGGTTTCCATTTTTCTGAGGCAGCTCAACACTGATTTCTGTAGTGGAGGTACAAGTTTGTACTCCAACTAGCAAAAAATTTTATCCNATATTTTGTCTGTGTACCATTCACTAATATCTATTATATTGAAGTTTACTAGTTCATGCTTTGATTTATATATATATATATATTTTATATATATATTTAAATAAATATTATATGTATTTATATATATACATTTTCATGCTCTTTGATGTATCATTTATATAATAATGATATATCATTTATATAATTAATGTTATATCTGTTTTGTATTCTACTTTAATGCTAATATTTGGATTATCTTGTAGACCTGATTTATACAAAATAATGTGTCCTTATAAGAAACGGGTAGAGAAAGGAGGCTCTGAATTGATGATAAAACCAAGACAGAAGTGGCACTCATTGTGGCATGAGCATAGCCTGCCAAGGTGGAGGATAACCCCCCAGGGTGGAGGATAGCCTCCCAGGATGCAGGATAGCTTCCCAGGGTTGAGAATAGCCTCCCAGGGTACAGAATAGCCTCCCAGGGTGGAAGATAGCCCCCCAGGGTGGAGGATAGCNTCCCAGGGTGGACAATAGCCTCTGGAATCTGAAACAGGCTGACAAATAAATAATCTCTCAGAGACCACAGAAATCATCCAGTTCTATTAATACCATGGAACCAGATTTTGGACTTTTGATCTTGAGAAATATAATAGATCAACACAGCAATAAATGTGTGATAATGTGTTTAGTAATCATAAGAAACTAATACATGCATTATTATTTAAATGCTATACTTTGCCTATAAAATGTTGTAGATCTCCTAAATAATTTAATGTTTTTTTACTGAACATTTAATCTTTTCTTTTTCTTTGTTTGGCAGAAAGTTTACAAGAAATTATCTTGATTTAAACTGATGTATTTTTTTATTTCTCTCTTCTAATCTATAGACTTCTATTTTATTTCAAAACATAGATTAATTCACTTTTATTTATGTGCATGAGAATTTTGCCTATATCTATGTATGTGTACCATGATCATGCCTGTTATTTAAAGAGGCCAAAAGAGAGCATTGGATCTCCTGGAACTGAAGTTAGTGGTGATTATGAACTGCTATATGAGGTTGAAAACCAAACCCAGGTCCTCTGGCAAAGTAGCAAGTACTGCTGAGCATCTTTCCAGCCCCAGAAGAGCATGCATTTTTAACAAAGTTTGTTCTCTCTTGGAGAGGTATTCATTAAACAAGAAATACATGAAATTGTTCATGACTTGAAAGACAAGACTATTAATGTTGGCCAGTCATGGTGGCTCACATCTTCAATCCCAGTACTAGAGAGGCAGAAACAGGAGGATCTCTGTGAATTTGAAGGCCATCTGGTATACACAGTGAGCTACAGGACAACTAGGACTAAATCATGATACCCTGCCTAAAGAAGAGAGAGAGAGAACTAAAAGATTATTAATTTTGCAATCATTTTTTCAAGCCATAGAATTGGAGACAGATTTGATCATAAGCTATAATATCATCTCTGATATAATAGTAAAACCAATCAGCTTTATCCCAGTTGAGAAACATTCTGGACTTTCACCCTATGTTTTAACGAAAAGTCTCAGATTCAGAAATTTTAAAATATTCATCTTCTATGACTAATTGCAGGTAGCAAAATTAATTAGCCCATTCTAGTCAAAGGACTGTTTGTGCTCTCTGTAGAGGGCATGGGTTTTGAAAAAAAAATAAGCAACAGCTCAGGAGGGAAAACTTGGGCTTTTTCATTCTTGTAGCCTTGATAATAGCTGAGATTACATTGGAACCATGTCCTTTCCCTCCATTTACTCTCACAAATATGTTATGGTAAGATAACAAGGGTTATTTTCACTAACTACATCAGAGAATTGGGAAACCCATCCATACACTTTTTATGTCATCAATCTAACCAATTGATGGGTGATGTTCTNTATGCTGTCAAAATGTGTTGTTCTGATTGGTTGATAAAGCTGTGGGGCCAATGGTGAGGCAAAATAAGGTTAGGCAGGACATTCTAACTAAAGAAAGAGGAAAAAGAAAATAGAGCTGAGCAGATGCTGCTAGCCATCNCCAGGAAAAGCAAGATGTAAAGGTATTGGTAAGCCACGAGCCACGTGGCAAGTATAGATTTATAAAAATGGGTTAATTTAAGATGTCAGACCTAGCTAATGGGAAGCCTGAGACATTAGGCCATAAGTTTGTAAATGATATAAGCCTCTGTGTGTTTACATGGGTCTGAGCAGCTGTGGGAGCAGAGATGCTGTGGCATGCAAACTTGAGCTACACTATGTTGGGTTCGCAGTGTGGGGGCTTGAGNTAAACAACACAGCAGATTCCTGCTATGATACACAGGGGCGTCTGCAAGCTGCACAGCACACTGCATGGTGGATTTAGCTTACACNCATATAGACAAAAAGGGTTTATGGGCCAGGTGCACGCTATCCTGATGGCAACATGGACCCCAGAGTTGGCGGGTATTCCCGCCATGTTAAAAAACTGAGGTGGACGGAGTCAGCAGCCAAGGCTGCTGGTCCTAGCCACACAGTTTAGTAGTTTAAAATCTTTCCTGGCTAGAAAAGGATTTTAGATTCAAAATAAGACAGATTAAGATTAAATAAACCTCTAAATGGTTTACATTGTGTATAAAAATGTACATAGACTTAGAATATATATATACAGTTATATAAAAATAGTTTTAAAAAATAAAGTCTTTAAGAGACAATGAAAGTAATATAATAAGCCATGTAACAATGGATATTACACAGAGAATCTAGATTGTGTTGTTTTGGGGATTTTTAACTACAGAGAGACATTTGATTGTAAAAACTGCTGAGTTAAATCAATATATATATTTTAAAGATATCTCAATTTCAAAATTTATTACTAAAAATATGTTGCTTTGGAAAGGAGGCTCTACTTTTGTNTTCACAGAAAATAAGGGGCTATGGACTTGTTCCAGGTTAAGATGGATGAGATTTGATCAAGCCAGACCTCCTGAACCTTATCAGAGGGTACCTATTAACAAAGGTATAGCTGGTCTTCCCAGGACTTGACCATTATCTCAAATTTTCTCAAGACCCCCATAAGACTACCAACAAATACAGTGTCCCCTATCAAAAATAAATAGCCTNAAAAACTATGCCTACATTCCCAAAAAATGAACTATGGATGTTTGTCTTTGATTAGATTGTTGATTACAAATTGTTATTGGTCATAGTGAATCTAAATTCTAACCTACAACCTACAACCAACCTTTGATCTCTTTAAGCCACTGAAACAGAGATATAATGTATTCCAACCCAAAACAAAGTCATAAGGAATGGTTGGTNCTAAAGGTAGGGATTATAGAGAACACATAAAGTAAATCTACCAGAGGGGTACAGCATTTTTTGGTATGCACATAGTAAGGTTTTAGGACTACTTCCTAGTCAAGCATCAAGGTAAACTTATGTTCAATGAGGGAGTTCAGATGTAGCCTATAAACATCCATGTGATACAAACTTTTGATACTTTAGAGACATATTGATAGACACAGTTCCAACCAATGTCTTCCTGCAATTGTCCAAAGCCTTTAGTCTATTGCACTATTTTATTTTATTTCTGTCCTTGACCTAACAGCTCATTGAACGACTCGGCACAAAGCAAGGGACATCTGTTCAGAGGAGCTTTTCCTAATTGATATGTTAATTAAAAATGACTTCTGGCTCTTAGAATTTTCTTTATTTTTCATAATACATTTGCCCTGTGGCATTTCACAATGGGTGTTGTTATATAAATATAAAATATACATAAACAAAGAAAAAGATTCATTATTGCTTCTGGACTTAAAGTAGGTTGTAATGTATGGCTAAGCAACTTTTTTCACCTTATTCTGGCCAGAACAATCTGGGACTTCCTCCAGGGTAAAGATCAAATCAGTGGGATTCATACATCTGTCACATCTGGACAATCTCAGAGGAGCCTAGTCAGTGTACCCAGAGGCCATGTAAAGGTTTTAGATTTCATGAAGTTAAAAGCCTGCTTATATTTACAACCAAAATACTAGCTTATTACCTACCTCTCTACCTTCTAATGCAAAATTCTATACATTATTTTTTCTTGTGTTAACATAAACAACAATATAACTAGGACAAACTTATGCCAAGTTAAAATTGTTTAGCAGCCCTGGAAAATACGGGCTGAAGGAGATCCCTGGCTCTTCCCTCAGAATCATGACTTTAAACAGAGATTATATCTAGCTGTGGAGGAGACAGCGCTTTCAACAGTTTGCACTGTAGTAAAAGAAGAGCACAGACCTCAAGCCACCTCAGCAACACCTTAAAATACTGGGAAATTTGTCTCTATTTCATTTTTGCTTTAAAGCTAGTCTCTGGTTTGGAAAATGTTGAGATTTTCTGTGCTTAAATTGCTCTGTAATAGACAATAAGCTTTTAAAAGAATGGGATGATTGTGTTTTATAGATGTAGATATAGATACTGATACAGGTGGCATTCATTAAAGGGATATATTGTGTATTTTAAGATTAGAACGGGGATTAATATAAAAACACAGAGAAATCTTTACCAGAATTTGTTTGGTCACACATATTTGTCAATGGTAATGGGCACTAAACTGAAAGGTAATACAATTTAAGACCACCAGAAAGACGGTTTNTAATAAAATTTATTTAAATTCTAGTCATCAATAAAAATAAAGTTGAATTTCATGATTCCTTTAATTCTCATGCAATAGCAAAATTAATTTCCATTGCAAAAAATAGCCCATGACATTAAAACCAATTATGATATTTATAATTATACTAAATTAAAAAATATTATGGAAGGAAATGTTTAAATGATTGCAATTGGGGAAACATGATGTTTTCATAAACACTATGTTAAAATATCCAAAGTACCAACTTAATGGGTCTCAGTATTTAATTTTTAGTCTTGAATGAGCTTTTATAAATTGGAAGAGAAAAGTTTGTCTTAAGTTCTGGGAATGAGGTAATAAAAATAAAATTTAATTTGTTTAGTACGTTTAGCAATACGTTTTAGGATAAAATTACATGGTACCTTGATGAAATGAGACATTAAATTTTGAGTCTCCCTAAAATATGGCAATTTCCTTGATTCATCAGCAAACTGCAGATAACAATATGGGTGTTTCAGATTTCTTACTTTATATAAAGCTCAAGCAGTGAATGCCATGAAAACCAGAATCAGTTTTTCCACATGAATGAATAAGCAGACCTAGAAGCTAAAACTGCTAATCCAAAACTATGCCTGTCTACCACATCTATGCTTCCATTTCTGTCACACTGTCAAGATGATATATGTAAATAAGTTCTGATTAGGACACCTAATTCATATCTCAGTTTTTCAGCATCTGACTTTTGCTTACAGAATGAGATTTACATTTCCTAATATGGCCTGCAAATAGAAAGGTACCTACCATTTATTCTGTCTCTTCCCTGCACACTTAAAAACCTTTTGTCCACTAGATTTCTTATAGTTGCCACTTACCCTGGCTGTGTCTTTGTGCATTTACTCAGGCTACACGCTCCTCCTTGAACATCCTTTTTATTTCTGAACTTGTGGCATGTGCTAATTCTCAATAATCAACTCAAGTATTTTCCAACAGCATGAGTTTTCTGACACTTAAGTCAAGGATTACTGTCTGCATTTTCCTCTGCATTTTCTGACACACATGTTTGTTGGGATGTTTGGTTTGTCTGCCGCTATCCAAGCTGAATTAAAAACTCACTGAGAGCAAAATGTCATATGTTTCGTTCCATTATCCTTTCATATGATACATTAAAAAAAATTCCAGAAGTGCCCATTAAAGAACAAGATTTGTGACCTCTGTTTTAGATGAAAGAGGACTTCACCTAGTAGAACCTGAGATAGTTATACAGATACAAATGTAGACAGAGACATATATAGACATGAGTATGGATATGGACATGCAGAGACATGTACCTATTTATGGCTGCTATGTAAATAGATGTAACTAATNGTGATTCATAGATTTTTCAGACTGAGCTAGTATCAAACTCATGAACCTCTTGCCTCATCATCTTAATCATTTGCCTATGAGTGGGCATCAAAACAACTGGCTGATACAGGTTTTGATAACATAACTTCACAGCTAAATACTAATTGTAGACCCTGTATATTTATTGATTTGTGTTAAAGGTTAAAGTTGAAGAGACTTAACTAGTTAGTGATTCATGCTATAGTCCCTGTGACCTCAATGTTCATTGCCTGCTACCTACACAATATTAATGACAGATTTCCCCAAATTCCCCAAACCCATCATCTTATTTTATAAATCCTGGTGAATTTCAACTATGAGAGCTTCCTCTTTTAAGCCTTTTCCAATGCTTAGATCACTGTCCCTTCATGGAACTCACCTACTATGATGGCTGAGCTTTTACATGGAATGTCACAGCCTTCATCAAGTCTTTATGATTACCTATTGCTTCAGCTAAAGTGTAATATGCTTAAATACAAAAGCANTATCTTCCTCATTGTATCGCAGATTTTATTTCAGGCATAGAAATGATGTGAACATTACAGTCAACCTGGCCTTAAATTTTAGAATGGCTTTTATAATAAGATTTTATTGATGTTTTATTGGTAATTGTCAAAGTAAAATAAACTCTTATAGCCAAATTATCTATGTTTGACTAGTGCATTTATATGTTCTGTATTTAAAGTATAAATATAGGTATTGTCATAATCTGATGATATGCATTGTCATATAATTAGCTTTAATTTGTTTGATTTCCTATCTTAAAATATTAAAATTATATTATTCTTTACCCAAACCCTTTTCTGCCCATATAGAAACTTACTTGATAGAATATCTTTTCAAAAGTATGTTTTTGTGGATTTCCCTACACTAGGTTTCTCCCCAACCCTTTAATAGTTCACTTTACCAAGATATCTTTTTCATTGCTCCCTCTCCATCCCTTCCTCCACTGGGTCATCTCCGTCCCTCTTGTTCCCATCCCCCCCCCACCTCCCACCCCTGTGCCCAGTTTACCCAGGAGATTTTAACTCTTTCCCCTTCCTGGAGTGCTCCATGTGTGTCCCTCTTAGGGTCTTCCTCGTTACCTAGCTTCTCTGGGGTTATGGATTGTAGCCTGGTCATCCTTTGCTTTGTGTCTATTATCCATTTAAGAGTGAGTACATACCGTGTTTGTCTTTCTGGGTCTAGAGTACCTCACTCATGATGATTCTTTCTAGTTCCATCTATTTGCCTACAAATTTCATGATGTCCTTGTTTTTTACCACTGAGTAATACTCCATTGTGTAAATGTACCACATTTTCCTTATTTATTCTTTGGTTGAGGGGCATCTAAGTGGTTTCCAGATTCTGGCTATTATGAGTAATGCTGCTATGAACATGTTTGGGCAAGTGACCTTGTGGTATGATTGAGGATCTTTTGGGTATATGCCCAATAGTGGTATTGCTGGGTCTTGAAGTAGGTTGATTCCTATTTTCTGAGAAACTGCCATATTGATTTCCAGAGTGGCTGTACAAGTTTGCACTCCCACCAGCAGTGGGGGAGTGTTCCCATTACTCCACATTCTCTCCAAAATAAGCTGTCATCAGTGGTTTTGATCTTAGTCATTTATCCCTAGGAATCCACAAGGATGACACCAGTTAAGAATCCTATCAATTATGGAGAGGTGCCTGAACCTTCCCTTATAATCAGATCAATGACTAGCCTAATTGTCGTCATAGAACGTACATCCAGTAACTGATGGAAGCATATGTAGTGATTCACAACCAAGCTCTGGGCTGAGCTCCTAGACTTTAGTTGAAGAGAGGGAGGAGGGATCACAGGAGCAAATAAAGTCAAGATCATGATGGAGAAAACCACAGAGACAGCTGAATCAAGCTGGTGGAAGCTCATGGACTCTGGCCTGTCAGCTGCTAACATGCATGGGACTGAGCTAGGTCCTCTGAATGTAGGTGACAGTTATGTGGCTAGATCTGTTTGGGGATCCCCTGGCAGACTTTGTTGACCTCTCAAGGGAGGCTTACCCTCTCTGAGGAGTAGATGGGGGGTGGATTGGGAGGAGAGGGGGAGGTAGGAGAAGGGGAGGGAGGGGGAACTGGGATTGGTATGTAAATTGAAAAAAAAAGCTTTTATAAAATAAATAAATTATAAAAAGTATGTTTTTTAATCAAACTTACAACTTGCAAATTGGGCTTGTCAATGTCTGACAGTGGATACATGGAAATCAGAAGCTAACCCAGAGGGAGTAAGNCAATCGGCATTTTAATTCCACTTACTTTTGTTTTTGAAACCCTTAAAATTGGATGCATTTTTTGTTGCTAATGAAAGATGATATTCCTGATAAGATAGATTGATGAGTATTTGGATAGTATTTCATTGCNATGAGGTTTCAAAATAGTTTGGAGTTTATTAAAATCATTTGTTTATAGAATAAATATAATACACTTATCTAGAATACAATTACTTATTTTCAAAATCATGATTCAAATGTTTCAAGGATGAACTAAGCTGAAGATTATGAAATAAAACTAAAGTATTTCTTGTCTGTTAATACTTTCCTCACCTCATAATACAAAATAAAAACAATTTTTATACTGAAAATGTCCATGTAGAGAAATCACAAAAGACATGTATTTTTAAAGTCATCTTGGAAATTAATTCAATATAGCCATGTCTTCAATCTGTTTCTATAGTCATATCAATAACTTCTTTTCTAGTTCAAAACACTGTTTCTCATGGTTAATATTTATTTTTAGCTTAAAAATTCTTTCTTTCTCCTCTCTTCTCTGTTTCTTTACTTACTCAAAACAAACCTTNTTTCTTAGATTTTTGAAAGCTATTCTCATTTTTTAATGTTTTCATGTTCCCATGTTTTGTTTTCAACTCACATTTGAGTTCTAGTTTGTTCAAGTAGATACTCATGGCTTCATTTCTCTTTGTGAGAAATATAGTCAGAATCCAACCTTTCTTCCTTCCTTCCTTCCTTCCTTCCTTTCTTCCTTCCTTCCTTCCTTTCTTGTTGTTGTTGTTTTATTGTTGTTGTTTGTTGTTGTTTTGTTGTTGTTTTGTTGTTGTTGTTGCTGTTGTTG
>LZPO01035547.1:35744-51763 GCA_001675575.1 Neotoma lepida | reverse complement strand
GGCGGCGGGTTGCAGCTGCAAGCCACGGGAAAAGGAATTTGTCCTTTTAAAGGGATCTAAAGACCACGTGGGCGCCAAATGTAAGAAGAACTTCTAACCAGTCTTANTAATAAACACGCGGAACAAGAAATAAGGGTGAAAACCTGACAGAGATCAGAGGAATTAGGAGCAAGCCACCACTCACCAATGCTGCCTCTACTTCCCAGGAGCAAAGTGGAGCCAAGAGACTGCCTTCCAGTCTAACCTGACTTTTATACCTGTCTATCTGTTAACAAATTTCCCATCTTCCCAAGCTACATCACTTCCTGTCTTGTCTGCATGGATCTTCAGAACTCTAAGGTTGATACTGGGATTAAGGGTGTGTGCTAACTTTCATGGCTATTGTTTTTCTATTAGTGGCAGCCCCGTTTTTCCTCTGACCCTCAGATAAATTTTATTAGGGAAGACAAATAAAATATCACCACATGGAGTATTATTTTAAAATGTGTTGTATTTCTCTATGGTGTGGAACAATTGTTCAAATGTTGCATTCTTTTATGTTTCATTTGCTTAACTCTGTGAAGCTGTCATACTTTCCCTGTACAAAATACCTGATTTGGCTAATAAAGAGGTGAACAGCCAATAGATTTGTAGGAAAGGATAAACGGGGTTATCAGGCAGAAAGAATAAATAGGAGAAGAAATCTGGGAGAAAAAAAAGGAAGAATTAACAAGAAAATGAGAGGACACCAGGGCCTAGCCACCCAGTTACACAGCAAGCCATGGAGTAAGAAGTAAAGAAAGGAATATAGAATAGAGGAAAATAAAAGCCCAGAGGCAATATGTAGAAGAGATAATTTAAGTAAAGCTGTCTAGAAAAAAAACAAGCTAAGTCTGGATATTTATAAGAAAGAATAAGCTTCAATGTGCATGATTTTTGAGAGCTGGGTGGTAGGCCCCCTAAAGAGTAAAGAGTTAAAAAAACCCAACAACATCATGTTTCAATCCCCACAGCTTCATGCCCTGAACTCTATTGTATCCTTACTGGGTTTCTGACTCTGCCAAACATAAATGCTTGCAAAAATGCTGAAATGTAACCATAGACTAAGAGTCCATAACCTTAAATTGTGATTCTTTATTGTTTCCAGGGCCAGTACATGATGAGTGGTCCTGCAAAGTTTGACTTCCTAATTGGGATGGACACTAACATGCTTGGAACAGAGGTGCATCAGGTTTTGTATGGAAATGCTTCCTGGGCCTAGGAATCACTTTACTTACTCCTTCCACAAATTGAAGGTTCGGCAGGATGGAGTCTTACCCTTAGGGCACCTTCCATTTCCCTTAGAGCTTCCATTCCATAGCAAGAACATTCTCTATAATGGTGATAAACTCCTTGAAAATCCCTGCCTCTTTCAGCACTTCACTGTCATATGAAACTACCTTTTCATTTTCATGTATTTTTGCTCATTTGTTTTCTTTTCAGTCTAGACCTGAATGAGTCATCAGACCATCCAACAGATTCAATATTCCATGTAAGGAATTAGCCCATTATTTTTTAATTCTGCCTCACTAAGTTTCCAGGGCATAAGCAGAATAAGAAAGATTTCGAAGCCAAAATATACAAATTATCATTAGCTTAATTTTTTATGGAGTCTATCTATTTACAACTGAAATCCTGTGATCTCAATCTCCTCTGTCTGCCATTACTGTTAACATTCCCATCTTCCTGGTTCTAAAAGAACACCCATTAAATTCTTTGTACAACTTTCTATGGTTTTTGCCAACTAAAGTTCAGATATCTTCCACATTCTTCCAAAACACAACGTTCCCAGGATATACCTAGCAACAAAATAACTTTTGTTGTTTCATTTTTTTTTGCTCTAACTTGCTTTATCCTGCTGTGCTTATGTCCTCTAACCAAAAACATGTCAGGCAATGAATGGGTTTATTTGGCTGATTGTGTCAGATCACACGCTATCATTTGGGGAAATTAAGATAGAAATTCAACTTAATAATTGAAGGTAAAACCCATGGGCATAGATTGTTTCCTTTCTGTCCTGCCTTGTCACTGTCTCATGCTCAGAAATCACCCTTTTCTAGCCTAGGCCCACTTTCTTCGGGATATTGCCACCTTGGTGGTGAAGTATTCACACATCAATCATTAATCAACAAAATCTCTCACAGACAAAGTAGTTTCTGGGCTATTACCAATAAAGCCACTGTGAACATAGTTGAGCAAGTGTCTTTGTGGTAGAATGGAGGAGCATCTTCAGAGTATATGACAAAGAGTGGTATCGCTGGGTCTCCAGGTAGATTCACTCCCGATTATCTGAGGATTGCATATTGATTTTTACAGTGGCTATACAAGTTTGCGCTTGTGACAGCAATGAATCCTCTTGTTCCAGGTCCTTGTCAGCATTAGCTGCCACTTTTGTTACTGATCTTAACCATTCTAACAGTTGGAAGGTGAAATCTCAAAGTAGTTTTGATATGCATTTGCTTGATGGCTAAGGTAGCCGAACATTTCTTCAAATGTTTCTCGGCCACTTTAGAGTCCTCTACTGAATTCTTTTTAAAGGTGTACCCCATTATAATTGGATTATTTGGTTTGCTGTTGTCTAATTTCTTGAATACTTTATTATCTTGAGTGAGTCAACATACAAGCAGATAGAAAAACATCGTATACTCACTTATAAGTAGATATTAGTAGGTGAGTAAAGTATAATCACAGTAAACACAGAATCACAGTACAATCCACAGATGCGGAGAGGCTAAATAACATGAATAGCTCTAGGACAGATACATGGATCTCCCTGAGAAGAAGAAATAGAATAGATTTTGTAGAAGCACTGAAGGTAAGTGGGATGGGAACAGGAGGGATCAGATGAGTAAGAAAGGGACAGAGAGGGAGAACACCGGAAGAAATGACTAGAAAAGGGTAGCGTTTAGCAGGGGACATGGAAATATGCAGTGCAAACTTCCTGGAACCTATCAGGGTGACCTTAGTGAGAATTCCTAGAAATTAAGAATATGGAGGCTGAACTAGCCACCTTCTATAACCACATATGGCTCTCAGTGGTGGGACTGGGACACCAATCAACCCACAAAATATACAGCTGACACTTGTCCTGCCTGCAAGATATGCTAGGGCAATGGTGGCTCAAAGATTCTATAGTGGCCAACCAACAACTTGAAACCCAAGCTGTGAGAGGAATCTCATGCTTGACACTACTTGTATGACCAGGAACCAGATCTTCTATGGCTATGAGAACTAGGATAGATCGAAATACAACTAACCAAAAAAATCAATGAAATAATTCATAACTATATTCTGATAAAATCATAGACTGATACCTTTCCCAATTGTCATCAGAAAGACTTCTGGCAGCTGATGGGAGCACATGCAGAGATCTCTACACAAACATTAGCTTGAGCTCTGGGAATCCTGTGGAAGGAGGGGGTGATGATTGTCTGATCCAGAGTGGTTAACGAAATGAGAACATAACAAACAGAATCAACTGAGCAGAATTCCTAAGGGCTCAGAGAAATTGAAGTGGCAATCATGGAGCCTACATGGCTCTGTGCCAGGTCCTCTGCATACATGCTATGGTTGTTTAGCTTGGGGTGTTTATGGAACTCCTAACAGCAGGAGTAGGAGTCATGCTGTTAGACTCTTTTGCCTGTTCTTGGTACTCTTTTCCTCCTATTGGGTTACCTTGTCCAGTCTTCATATGAGAGTTTGTGCATAGTCTTTTTGCACCTTGTTATGATGTGTTTGGTTGATATCCCTGGGAGTTCTGCTCTTTTCTGAAGAGAAACAGAGTAGCAATGGATCTGGGGATATGGCAATTTGGGTGAGGGACTGGAGGGAGTGGAGAAAACTGAAACTGGAGTCAGGATGCATTGTATGAGAGACTAATAAATACAAACAAAAAAGAAAAAATGGAAATTCATTTTGTCTAGGTTCAATGATCCTCATAATCTGTAACAGCCCAAATAGTACCAATTTCTAAAGTCTCTTCTGACATGCAAGATAATCTCTTGACTCTCATGTTTTGTACAATTAAGAAACAAATTAAGGATTTCCAACATACAATGACACAGATTACATTTTCATTCACAAAAAGGAATATGGCTGTATTCCAGCTCCCAAACCAGAGAGACATACCTTACTCACATGCATGTCACATCAGCCTGAAGAACAGTTAGGCAGGCCACCAGTTCATAAAACTTCCACACTCCCTACATGCCCACAGACACATCTCCCAAACAGTAGCTGCCAAAGCCTCCAAAAGCCATGTACTCCTCCCCAAACCAGAAGAACATCTTTAGTCTCAAGTGCAAGCCAATTAGCCAGAAGAACAGGTAAGAAAATTGAGGCATAGACTACCTGTTAGACCAGAGGCTATGCCAGCCATTAGGAATCCACATAGGCTGCTTACCTGTGGACCTCCACCATTCTTTCAATAACCCCAATACTAGTACCAATCCCACATCCCTCCTGATCTGTGTTGTAGCCTCCAACTTTTCTGGAGACTCTTTGCTCAAAGTCCCCACCATCTGGCAGAAGTCTATATAGGCCACCTGCCTATAGGCCTCTCCCACTCTCTCAGTGCCCTCTCCACTCTATCACCAAACTCCCTCCTCTCTTCCCTTTTGTCAGCCCCAAACTAGGGCAGATATGCTAGGCAGGAACAAAGGCCACACCTACTGGAAGATTTCCAGCCCCCAACTTGGGGTGAGCTCTCTTGTTCAACCACAGGCTACACACACCAGAAGACCAGAGAGCAAATAGAAACTAAGGAACAAAATCTCCATCTAACAAAAACAAACTGAGAAATTGGCACCTAGAGTCCAAAGTCACCTCAAACCCAGATACCTGGACACCAGCATAAGAAAAAAGTCAACAACAGCCAGAGCAATATGTCACTACAAGTATCCACTAGCCTCCTACTAGAACAAGCCTTGAATACTCAACAGAGTTGAAACAAAATTAAGAGCAACTTTATAAAGATGAAGGAAGTCCTTAAAGAAGAAGTGAATCAATCCTTTGAAGAAAAAAGGGAAAGAATAAATGAAATATTGGAGAACATTAATACATCCCTTAAAGAACGCCAGAAACAAAACAGTTGACAGAAATGAATGAATTTGCCCAAGATATGAAAACAGAAATAGAAGTAATAAAAAATGCTAACTGAAGGAATTCTGGAAATCAAAATTTAGGTAATCAAATGGGACCTAAAGAGGCAAGCTTCAACAAAAGAATAAAAGACATAGAACAGAGAATTTTGGGCTTTGAAGGAATGATAGGGGAAATAGATATATTGAAAAAAGAAAATGTTCAATCTAAAAATTTCCTTAAACATATCTAGGAAATCTGGGCACTAGGAAAATACAAAACCTAACAATAATAGGAATAAAAGGAGGAAAATCTCAGCTCAAAGGCCCAGAAAATATTTTCTGAAAAAACTCATAACAAAATTTTTCCTAACCAAAAGTAGGACACGGGAGAACATAACCCATAGAATCAACTAATCAATGTTTCTCAAAAAGATGGAAACAGCAATCATGGAGCCTGCAGGGGTCTGCACCAGGTCCTCTGTATGTATATTATTGTTGTGTAGCTTGGTGTTTTGTGCAACTCCTAACAGTGGGAGTAGGGTGTCTCTGACTCTTTTGCTTGCTCTTGGAATCCTTTTCCTCCTACTAGATTGCCTCTTCCAGCCTTGACATGAGGGTTTGTTCCTAGTCTTTTTGTCACTTTTTATGTATGGTTTTGTAGATATCCCTAGGATAGCTGCTCTACTGTGAAGGGAAAATGGAGAACGAGTGGATATGGTGGAGAGGGAAGAAATGGAAAGGACTGGGAGGAGTGAGGGGAGAGGACAATGCAGTTGGGATGAATTGTATGAGAAGAATAAATTTTAAGAAAAGAAAGAAAGGGATGTGTGCACAGTGAAGGATTGGACCAAGCCAAGACTAAAATTCGGCAGGGCAAACAACAAATCCTACAGCTCTTAGACAGGTGGGGTTTCATTCTCGAAGGGCTTAGATATATCTATCCCTGAAAATTTTCGTACATGTCTCTCCTTTCCTACTTCCACTCCCTGTATGTAGCTGTTCATAGCAGATATCTCATAGCTTGGGTATCAAAACATCCTATCATCTCAACATACAACACTGGTTTCATTTTCACAGCTTCATGCAATGAACTCTCTGTCTCCTCACTGGGTTTCTGACTCTGCCAAACAGATGGGTACAACAGTGCTGAACTAAAATCAGAAAGAAAGAATCTACGACCTATAAGTTTTGCACCTTTCTCGTTTCCAGAACCAGGACAACATGGGTTATCCTCCGAAATTTGGCTTCTAAGTTGTGATGGATACCACCATGGTTGGACCACATTTACAACAGGTTCTGTATGAAATTTCTTCTTCAAAATAGGAATCAAGTGGCCTATACTTTCCATAAATTGAAGGCTTAGATGGATGGAGTCTTAATATAGGGTACCTTCCTAGGTTTCACATGCTGAGAAGGGCCTTCTTTTTAATAATGCTAAACTTCTTGTTATCTTCCTGCCTCTGCTTTACCACAGGACTGCCATTTGAAATGCTGTTTTTCTCTATGTATTGTAGGGGAGAAGAATAAGTTTTAAAAAAAGAAAGGGCAGTGGGCACTGACTTTTCATTTATTTCTACACCACTTATTTCTTTTCCACTGTAAACCTGAATGAGTCAGAAGTAATAACCCCCCCAAAAATCAATAATTTGTCCAAGAAATCAGCCAATTACTTTTCAATTCTACCTTACTCAGTTTCTCAGAGAAAGGAGAAAATAGGAATGATTTGGGGACAAGATATTATACAAATGACCTCAAACTAAATTTTTCATTGTGTCTATTTCTGACTTAAATCCTATGTCCTCAAGCTCCACTGTATTCATTACTTTCAACACTTCCATATTCCTAGTCGCACAAGAATAGCTAATTAAGCTCTGTGTGCAGCTTTCTATGGCTTTTGCCATCTTAATTCATAATATCTTCTACATTCTTCCAAAAGACAGCATTTCTACATTTCACCCAGGAACAAAATCACTTTTTGTGTACTACATTTTGATCCAACTTACTTGTTTCTTACTGTGATTAAATTCTCTAACTTAAAGTATCCCAGTGTTATAAATAGGTTTATTTGGCTAATATTGCCATATCACAAGCAATAATTGTGAGATCTTACGATAGAAACTCAATCTAGGAACTGAAAGATAAAACCATAGAGAAATTTTGTTTACTGGCTTTCACTCTGGCTTGGTAATTGTCCTGTCCTAAGTGAGATCTCTCAACCATCTCAAGCTCACTTGCTTAGTGCATTGAAACCTCAGTAGAAGAGCCTTCCCACACCTATCAACACAATTTCTTACAAATATTGTAACTAGCAATTTTGATCTGGGCAGAGCCTCAATTGAGGTTCCCACAGATGATGGTAGGCTACGTCATGTGGACAACTGAAGCTAATTAAAACAGATACAATAATATTAGAAGATTGAAAAAATATATAAATCATATCTATCACTTAAGCATCAAAAATGCAAACATGAAGGTAGCAACAATTGGAGAACACAGATTGCCAAGAAATGAGAAGTGAGCCTCGAAGATCAAGAAGAGAAAACTAAAACTGTATCACCTCAGAAACTTCCCAAACCAACAAAAACTCAAGGAACTCATAACATCATATAGCAAGTTTTCTGAAAAAAAAATTGATGCAGATCCATCATTGTCCAGAGAAACAATAAATTTAGATGACAATTAAAAAATCAACAACATAGATGGCACTACCGAACAAACAAGACAAAAAGACCTACAAATATATATCATGGTCCCTTAAACAGCACAAGAATCTAATCAAAATTAAATTACAAGAAGTCACTGCCCAACACTCATCCTGTACACTCCAGTTCTGCCCTTTGCCAATAATACAAAATGGATTGGACATAGAGAGCTGTTCCATCAAAGCTGGAGAGATTGCCTTGGAGCTCTCTGATGTTTTAACTTTCTGGAAAATATTTATGATTATTAAAAGGATCTCATTCTCTTATGATGAAGAAAAAGATGTCTGTTAGGATCACTTAGGCACCATTTGTTTCCTATGATTGCTGTAAGTCTACATCAGAATGAAGAAATGAAAACTTTCCAAGCCAAATACAAGATAACAGATTTTTAAAGAAATGGTGTATGATTTGTAGTCTAGATCTAAAGCAACTTGTTTTACTCTAATTGCTTTATGAGTCACAAGAACTTTTGTAAACCAGTTTATCTCACATTTTGTGTATGTTTATATGAGAGAGAAATGTCTTCCCTGTGTGTACAGGTGACATACACGAAGAGGGGATCAGATCTGCTCGATTTGGAATAGCAGGTCGTTAGAAGCCTTTCAACCTGGATATTGGGATATGAACTCAGATTATCCCCAAGAAGAATGCATGCTGCATCACCTGCCCAGACCTACATTACATTTTGTACAATAAAATAAAAGTCTTCCACAGATTAATAACAAAACCTAAATAAACAAAAAAGTAAATAAATGATTCATGGGAACATGATGAATCAATATGAAGAGGTTGTGTATGGTAAATTTGCAGAATGAATTTAATATAATCCAAAGAAAAGCCTCAACAATTTACGACAGGATTCCTGATTGCAATACTACATGCAAAGTGGAAACACTCAGAATGCTCAACAGGATTATAAAAATATAATAACATATTGACATCATGTGACTTTTATATTTACTACAAAGCTACAACATTCAAGAATACATACAGTATTTGTGAAAGAATAAATGAGATGGAAAGACCCAAAAACAAAAGCATAAAATATAGTCAACTTTATTTAAAAGACCTCAGGAAAACAGAGAAGTCTTGACCAAAGTTACTCAGCTACTTATGATTCTATGCTTATAGTAATTAACACAGGCTTCATTACTTCTACAAAATTAACTCAAAGTGACCCTGAGATGATATGTTTCTGACCCTTCAGCTGCTGGTGTTTCTTGCAAACAGAGATGTATCAAGCTCTAAAACTCTCTTGGCAAATGGAGGCAGACACTTGGGTTCAGGGAGTTTAAAGGACCCCATGGGACCTCAGAGGACAATGAATCTGTCTGCTCACTCCCACTCAACCCCAGACAGCACCACACCAGCTCCACAGGCTCACCATCTGCTAATCCCCAACTGGGGATGACAGCTCCTCACTCACCATGTCTTGGCTTCCCAGATCACCCATGCTCCACACTCAGCTCCTAGAAGCAGGACTCACAGAACAACACGCAAAAACACTGAAGCCTACCCTGCTACAAAGCCAAGCCTGCATCCTGGCCCCAGAAAGAGCCCTGTACCATGTATGACTGGAAGGTCAGACTGGAGGCCCTGATTGGCTAGTGAGGCCTGAATGACAAGAGAACCACCCTTAGGGTTACAGTGTCCTCAAAGAGAGCACAGTGGTTCCTGGCCGTGACTTCCATTCTAGACCCAGACTTTTCCAAATGTACACAGATAAACATTTCAATAGCACTTTCCTTGGCTATGACCGCTAACCCTGCTTACTTTGTGCACTCCATAGGCACTTCCCAGTCATCCTCCTTGGTACAATGTGGCTATCTTGTATAGCCCATTATAAGATGTGGAGTAGAATGACTCCCTTCTCCCCCAGGTGGAAGGGTGCCAAAAATATTAACAATTAAGAGAGATTTTAGGACAAAAAAAGATGTTTGTTCTGTGGCTTCACGCTCAGGTCAGGTGAACTGACAGTACTTTCTATCTGATTGTCCCAGGGACTTCAGACAATCAGAAGAGAAAAGCAGGAACCAGATTCCAAACAAGATGATAGGTCTTTCTCCCATCAGAAGGATGGATGGTGGCTCCATTGCTTTGGGAAATTTCTTGGGAATTCTGACAACTTGCTGATGAGTTATATATTAGTGACACAAAAGAGAACTCAAACTTACATGTCAAAGGTCTCTACTGAAAGTTTTTTTTCAGGCGGAGGTCTTGCAGATATCCATGTTCTCTTGATTTTGAGCAGTAAACAGGAAAGTGGAGTAGTCTCATTTCTATTAAACCTGACTCAAAGTAACTTTTGGGGAAAAATATTCATTTGACTCATAATTTTATGGTACATCCCAATCAAATAAGACATTTCTATCCATGGTTCCCAAAGTCTCATGTTAATCACAGCATAAAACACTTTCAAATTCTTAAATCCCAGTCCTTAAAAATTGCAGCATTTAAAAAGTCTACAATCTCCTAAATGTATATTCTATATTCTATATATTCTATATTCTGTGAAAAAATGAGTAACAGCCCACTGTTTTCAAAAAGGGAAAAACAGGACTATAGGAAACAATTAATCATGTTTAAGGAAATCAGAATAGGACGTTATGCTCATGCCCTTCCCTTTTTGAATAGCTTCCTGTATCACATCATGCAAATTCCAAGACTCTTAATCATATTCTGGGCTGTCATGGAGTAACAAAGCTCCATGTTTCAGGCTTTGTCATCTCTAGCCCAGCTTTTTTTTAGCCATCGCTAATTTGTGTAGACATGGGCCAAAAAACAAAAACAAACAAACAAACAGAAATCATACCGATCTGAACGAAAAACAAAATTATTCTTCAACTGAACCAAAACCCATGCAGTATGAAAAAAGAAGCAATATTTTCATATTTTACATCTATAAAACATAAGCTGGACAGTGACTTATGCCATCCTCAGGTGAATATGGAATTCAAAGCCACCTTGGCCTACTAAGATCAGGTCATGAAAAACATTAAGTCTAGCCCAAAATTTTTAGCCCACATGTGTTGTGCTACTTTCTGAAAGCACAATCAACATTGATATTTAGGTCATAAAAAAAGACCTCAGCCAGGTGTGGCAACACATGCTTTAATCCTAGGGCTCTGGAGTCAGAGGCAAACAGATCTTTGAACTTGAACCCAGTCTTCTCTACTCAATAATGCCAGGCCCAACAAGAGTATATATTGAGACTGTTTCAAAGAACCTAAATAAAGCCCAGGCATGCCTTCATTCCCAGCACTTGAGAATCAAAGGCAGGAGGATCTGTCTGTGAGTTCAAGATCAGCCTGGTCTGTATGCAAGTTCCAGGACAGGCAGGGCTACCTAGAAAGACTGTGTTAAAAAAACAAAACAAGATTAATTTCCATTACATCAAAATATCAAAGTCCTTTATTATTTAAGCCTAAAAAGTCTTTAAAATTTGAGTGTCTCCAACAGTCATGGCCTTTTATGGTACATAAAGATCCAAAATGATTCTTCTAAACCACTAATAGTAATGCAAAAATGTTTTGTGCATCTTCTCCTCATAGGATCCAAATTATTCCAAGTATCATACTTTCCAAATATTTATTTTAAGGCTACCAAAAAAGACTAGTTCTAAGAGGTCAGAATTTTCAGAACATGCTGTTATGTTTTCCGAAGGTGAAGGTCAACCATTTTCCAGAGAAACAACAATATAATTAGATGATAATAAAACTAACAACACAAATGGCACCACTGAAAAATGAGATATAAAGACACACAAACAAATATATACCATGGTCCCTTAAGCAAGAATAACAAGATTCTAATCAAAATCAAACCACAAGAAATCACTGTCCATCACTCATCCAATACACTCATTCTCTCCTTTGCCAATAATAGAAAATGTGTTTTGTGAGGAATGTGTTCCACCAAAATTGGAGAGATTTGCTTGAAGTCTTCTGAGGTTTTAACTTTGTAGAAAATATTTTTGACTACTAAGAGGATCTCATTCTCTTACGATAAGAAAAAAGATGTCTGTTAGGATCACTTAGAAAACATTTTGTTTCCTATGATTGATGAATGCCTGTAAATCTGAATCAGAATGAGGAAATGAAAACTATTTAAAACAAAATGCAAGATAACAGATGTTTACAGAATCACTGTCCACCTAAAGCAACTTGGTTTGCTCTAATTATTTTATAAGTCACAAGCACTTCTCAAAACAAATTTATTGCTATTTTTGCATATGTTAATGCCCGAGAGAGTATGTTTTCTATATGTATACAGGAACTGTAAGCATAGATTGTAATGAGTCTCTCAACTTGAGTGTTGGTATCTGAACTCAGGTCACTCTCAAAATGAGTATGTGCTGAGCAACCTACCAGAACATTTTGTTCAATAAACTCAAAGTCTTTCACAGATTAACAACAAGAACAACAAAATCTAAATAAATAAGCAAATGAATGATCGTTGGGAACACGATGCATCAAAACTAAGATGTTGCTTATAGTAAATCGGCAGCATTAAATGAATACAATCAAACAATACCCAACAGGAAAGCTGAATACAAAGCTACATTCACAAAGAAATACTCAGAATGATCAATGAGATTATGAAAAATGGTATACAGACTGAAATAATGACTTCTAGACTTACCACAAAGCTACAACAATCAAGAATGTATACAGTATTTGTGAGAGAATAAAGAGGATAGAGAGAAAAAGCCAAGAACAAAGGAAGGAAAATATAGTCAACTATTAGTTAAAACTCCAAAGGAAACTTATCCAAGAAGAGTGTGATCTTGACCAATGCTATCCAGCTAACTATGATTCTATGTTTATAGAAATTAAATAAACAGACTTCATAACTTCCACAAAATTAACTAAAAGTGATGTTTAAATTGTTTCTTACCCTCTACCTACTGATATTTCTTTCAAAGACAGAAGCCCCATGCTCTCAGATCTCTCTGCAAATGGAGGTGACCTCCTGTTATGGCTCTACATCGCCTTATGCCTCCTTGTGTTAGCAGGTAAATTCACCCCCACTGCTGTCCAATCACAAAGCAACATAGAAAAATAATTTAAAATCTGCTTCTTGCCACATGAATTATGGTCAAAGATGTGGATTCTGCCCTGTCTATCTGCCCAACAAGATGCACACCTGAAAAACCTCTGTACCGCAGAAACTCCTTTTGTTGCCTGGAAGTAAACATCCACTGCAGCTGATGGTAGCAGAAAGTTAGAAACATTTTAATCATGTAATGCTGAATGACAATCCACATCACCATCTTTCTATCAGGTTCTAAACTATTTCAAACATTTATAAGACAATCCTGAAAGTGCAATGCAATATCCAGAACTTCTAAAACCACATTTTCAGTGTTTCAATCTGTCTTCCCACTGAACACCAAAATCATGTCTGTGTGTGCTCACTGGACAGTGATATTTCAAGCAACATATCCTAACATGCCAGGACTGAAGAGTCTATCCATACCCAGGAAATCAATACACAGGGAGGCTCACAGGACAAGGACTACTGCCCAGGCCATCACATGGATGAATAGAACCACAGTCTGGATTATGGTACATCCAAAACTCAGCAGAAATGACAGCTTAGCAGACCCTCTCTGAACACCCTACACTCACCATGGTATAGCATGTCTTCTTTCTTACAACTCACTATAGCAGAAGCAGAGGAGAAGCCTGGAAAGAACCTGCAAAATACCTGCCACTAGTACTCCTCATTACTAAGCCTTCCCAGAGTCTGTCAAAAGCTAGTGCCACCAAGCTGGACCTCAGAATGTTAGCACAACTTGCTGGTTGATCAGAGATCAAATGACTCAGATAGCAGAGTTCTTCCACCTCTGCCTTTCTGCCCAGTAGACAGGACCCTAGTCTAGAATGTATTTTAGTAGACATTCTTCAACTCTATGGAAGGGCATCCTGTTCCTCATCCAAAGCAAAGCATTCTTTGTGTGCATATTCCATTACACACTCAATGTGGAATGCAGCCAACTCATTGCCTCCTAGCTGTGTGTCCTGCAACCAAACACAGGTCATATTCACAAAGTAACTCTTGTTACTGTGTAACTGTTGTTACAGAAAGCAAGCCACGAATTAGAAAAAGATGAGAGGACATGGTAGGGCTTGGACAAAGGAAAGAGAATGTGGATATGATGTAGTTATAATCACAAAAATTATTTTGAAAAGTTGAAATAGGCTTTATGGCCATGTGCTCCAGAGTCTAGTGATTTGTATTACAGCATATCAAAGATTTCTCAAAGCTTTTATCTAAGAAAAACCATCTAAAACCAGTAAAACAATGGCTCTGATAGGCAGGGCCCCAACTTTTACCCAGATCTATTTTGATTGAAATATAGCAATTTGGTTTCATGATAAAGTCAGTCTTTTATCCAGATTCTAGACTGCCCTTGTCTGTAGACCACCAAAAAATGGCCAATCAGGACATTTATGGAGCATCTGAAATTGATTACCTAATTCCACATTGCTAATCTCAAATACTGTTTAAGCAGGAAAGATATCAACCCCCATCCTGCCTCTCCCTTTCTGCAATGTGACTCCACCAGCTTCAAAGTTGGTTTATGAACTCAACTCTTGCACAGGTCGCTCTTCATTTATAAGTCCCCACTAAAAGCCAGAGACATTGGAGGTCAATTACTAACTGGTTTCCTTCTCACTGACCAGTCAAGGCCCAGACTGGTAGGAGTTGTGGGACTGTCTACCTAGCACTATACAGCAGAGGCAGGATTAGGTGTTCCAAGCAAATCTCACTTACATACCATGAGGCAGTGATATTACAAACACATAGTCTCCCATGCCAGAATGGCAGAGCCTCTCACTTCCCAGGGAATCTACACTTAACAAAGCTCAGAGGCCAAGGGCAATTATCCAGGTCACCACGAGGACCAACAGAACCTCAGTCTGCCTCAGGGTCCATCCCAGTCAAAGCAGCTCTGACAGCTCAGCCAACCTGCTCTTCCTGGTCTGAGGACAGTGGCCAATACACTCACCATGACATGGCTTGTGGACTTCTTTAGAGCTCCCTACAGCAGAACAAGTGGAGAATCCTGGAAAGAAACTGTAAACTACCTCCTATTGTTACTGCTGATTGCTAAGCTTTCCCAGAGTCCCTCATTAGCTAGGACCACCCAGCTGGGATTTAGGACATTAGCAGTTCCCCTACTGGGTGAGCAGAGATCAAATGACTCAGAGAGCAAAAATCCTCCCAAGTTGGTACACACTATGGCTGGCAGCACAGGACCCTTGGAAATATGGAGTTTAGTAAAATCTTCAATTCTCTCAGAACACTTCCTGTTCCTCTTCCAAGACACAGGGTCCTATTTGTGCACATTTAGTTACACATTCAATGTCCAGTTTAGCCAGCTCTGTATTTCATAGCGGGGAGGTCCTGCAACCAAACACAGGTCACATTCAAACTGTATCTGTTGTTAAAAAAGAAGAGGCCATGCATTAAAACACAAGGGTCTATCAGAGGGGTTGGAGGTAGGAAATAATACAGTGAAAATAATGTAATCATAATCCCAAATAATTCTGTTAAAAAGTTGAAAAAGACTTTATGGACATGTGCTGCAGAGACCAGGGATTTGTATTAGAGCACACCAAGTACTACTCACATCATTTCTCTCTGAGTATACACCTTAAACCTGGAAAACACAGTCATATTAGGCAGGGCCACACCATTTTATCCACTTCTACTACTTAGGTTGAATTGGTGTAAATACGGTCATTTGATTTCATGAAAATTCAGTTCTTTATTCAGATTCTAGATAGTCTGGTCTGTAAACTCAAGAAATTGCCAGTCAGAACATTTATTGATTATCTAAGATTGATTAATTCAGTACTCATTGCTAATGTCAACTACTGTCAAAGCAGGACAGCTTTCACCCTCTTTCCTGCCCATCCTTTTCTCTGCTGTGACTACACCTGATTTACAGTTGGTCAATGAACTCAATTCTTACACAGGTCCCACTTTATGCGTAAATTCACAATAAAATCTAGAGAACTTGGAGGATACTCATTCACTGGTCTATTTTTCCTTCCCACAGACCAGTCAAGGCCCAGCCTGGAAGGAGTTGCAGAACTGTCTTCCCAGCACTGGGCAGCAGAGGCACGATTAGGGGGTCAAAACAATTCTCAATTATATAGTGAGACGAGCCTGAGCTATAAGAGACACTGCTCTAAACCAGTGGTTC
>LZPO01035546.1:12344-30114 GCA_001675575.1 Neotoma lepida | reverse complement strand
GGGGCCAGGAAGAGGTCCATGTGATCTTCAGTTTTTGAGCATCATATAAAACCACCTGTGAGCCAGGGGCTCTGGAAAATTCAGCAGACATCATCTTCACATATCCTCTACAACAGTCAGTGAAAGCTGGGGCAAGGCTTGATTTAGAACACCTTAAAATTGACAGAGAAGAAATCCAGAGCCAAGCAGGATGATTCTGCCATGCTCTCATCCTACACCCTGATAGACACTGACTAGAAATCTTCAGCCTGGCCTGAGCTCTGTGTGTTATATATGCCAGGATCCAGCCAAGTGGGAGATTTTCTTTGGGCCTTTCTGAATTACAAAACTATTTGGAGTAAAGATTCAAGTTATATTCCATGTCATGGTAGTGGAGATGAAGAAGGGGTCCTGATTTTAGCTGGACAAGTGGGAAGACAAGACTTCACTGACAAATTCAATACCTAAGAGGCAGCAGGAACTAACAAGNTGANATGTCAGTACAGCCCGAACACACACTCTCTTCCCCNTGTGTGTGTACATGTTCATGTGTGTGCATACATGCACTTTGTGGCAGTCAGAGTTTGACATTTATAGTCTTTCTTAGTCACTCTCAACNTTAGGGGACAGAATCTGTCACTGAAGCCNGTGCCCATCTCTAAGCCATGGCTGGTGTGCTGGCCAGCAGGCTCCAGGGATGCTTTCACCTCTGGCTCCCAGTGCTGGGAATACAGGCACCTGCTACCATGGCTGCCTTTCTCCTTGAGTCCTGGGGCTCAGACTCAGGTCCTCATGTTTGCACGGTGTGCACTTTAGCCAGTGCATGGCCTCCTAACCCNATTGCTTGGAGCCTTTCTTGAAGAGTCTTCCTTCTGCTTCCATGTCCTAGCTATCACAAGTTCTATGAACATATGGAATTTGAATATTTCAATTTGTAGCATGAGAATTTCTAGAACTTGATTCATTATTAACAATAAAAAAAAATCAAACTTGGCCCCAGTATTGAACTTCATCTCACTGTAAACCTTTACCTCCAATACAATTTTTTTAACTTACTGTGTGCTTCGCTGGTGCTTGTGAAACAGAATTTGACTCTAGAAGCAAACAGAGGCAGACACAGAATGAAGCTTANAGGTGCTCTTCTGGAAAGACTATACTTTATGTTACCCGATACAACTTTCCAATATGTGATAAAAAATATCACTGATANTTTAAACACTGTTTTCAGCACAAATCTTAGAAACTTGCTGTGCATTTTATAGATACATACATTTATACATCTAGGTAGGCTGAGCCATGCTTCAAGTGCCCAGTGTGACTGCATGGAATAGCACAGAATACGTTCTTCTGATTGTGGCTCTCTGCCTTTCCTTTTCCTTTTTCTCATCAGGAAGTAGGGAGTAATACAATTCTGATAGATATTCACANTCATCACTGAGGCTTCATTAATTCACTAAGCTTTGGTCCCTTCCATTTATTTACCAGTTTCCCAAGTGTAGGTGCAATTTTCTGTAGCCTTGCATAACATACTTGCAAGGCGAATGTGAGAGCTGGAGAGGAGATGAGGATGGAGTTGGGAGTGAGGGTGCCCACAGGTTTAGGGATGCTGTTTTAGGGGCAGAAGAGAGATGGGAGATGAGTGTCAATGAAGAATCAGGAGGTATGATACAGCTTTTGGGGGAGCATTACATGTATTTAGTTATTTTTAAGATTATGTGTGTATCTCTGTGAGGGATATGTATACATGAGTTCATGTGCCCATGGAAGCCAGGGGATCCACTGGAGCTGGAGTTACAGGTGGTTTTGAATAGCCCAATTNAGANACTGGGATCCAAATTTGGGTCCTCTGAAAGCAGTGCATGCTCTTAACTACTGAACCAGCTTTCTAGCTCCAGCGTTCCACATCCATGAATGCTTAAAATGAGGAGGAACACTGTGATTCACCAAACGGACTCTAGCAGGTATTTTCTCCACTCCAAACAGGAAGGAGCATCTCATCATTCTGCTCTACAGTCATCAGGAGGGAAATGGTCCATGGTTCAGGCTTTATTGCAGAGTTGTTTTGGATTATCACCAAAGGAGAGAGACTTGAGGCTCTGCTTTGAGTTGAGGATGGCTGAGCCCTGATTGTAGACAAGGGAAATGCTGACCACTGGGACTGTCCATGAGACCTGGAGATCCAGGTTCTATCTGCAAGTGAGTTCAGTACTCTGGACTAGAGAACACAGTGGTACAAGGGGAACCTTTGGACACCAAGATCCACAGCTTTGAGAAAAGTTGTCTAGACTTTAAACCTGGACCTGTGAACAGAAGGGGGGAAACCCCAGTGTCTTGAGCCCCCCCCCCAAAAAAAATCAAGTCAGCCAGAATCGCCACCCACCATGNGACAAGAGATGNAGGTTAACAATGGCAGATAACTTAGATTCAGAAATGAGAGAAAACAAANGGGTGTGTNTGCATGGGAGGGGCCTGAGGATTGAAAGGGAAGGGGGGATGATGTATTATATTTTTAATTTAAAAATGGAAGAATAGGACCACATTTCCCTTTTCCTAGATTACCACTAAGTGCAAAGGTTTCTGTTTGTCATAGTCAAGAATACAGAATGTGAAGCAAGACTTACCTCATATGTTCTGTGAACTGGGGTCAATGTTTTCATCAGTAAAANGAATAAAATAGTAATTCTTAATTTATAAGATTACTNTGATAAGTAAGTTTATAAATATGAAACACAAATATTATCTGAAACAAACCAACTATTATGGGAATGAGGATAATTTGTTTTAACTCTATGACTTCAGAGATGAAGGGGATCATTGCATATAAAAAATTTGTTTTGTTTTGGAACCATACAAAAGTAAATTTAATTTAACATGAAAAAAATGCATGCGTATATGGTGTGTGTGTGGATATGTGGTGTGTGTGTGTGTGTGTGTGTGTGTGTGTGTGTGTGTATGTGGTGTGTGTGTGTGTACACGGCTGTCTGGTTTCTGTGGATTAAGTTCATGGCTCTATAACACATTACCTAGCAATATAATACCATTTTACTTATTTTGCTTCCACATCAAAAATGCTGAATTAAAACTGCTCCTTCAAAATATTGTTGACTTGTGCACCAGAATGCTTCAGCGAGACTTAAATGGGCCATTCATCAGCATCTTGGGGCACAGCCACATCCCTGAGGTTTCAAAAATGTAGGTGGAAAAAGAGTATTGTGCAGGGTCAAAGTAGAGGGATTTGTTCCATGAAAATATAGACAGGGTGATTTTGAAGCTCACCACATGTTTCTCCAAGAATGGTGTCCAGCCCAGGATGGCTGAAGCATGACGGTGGAAGGAAGGAAGCACTGGGTTTTCTATCACAGGGTTGAAAAGCCAAAGCTTTCACAGCCCAGGACATGGCTCCTAGCAATGGGGCTATATTCTCTGTAACATGGCCTCACAGCTGACTTTTACAAGGTCTTTGGAGAATTCCATTTTTGACACTAGTTTTTAATAATATCTGCATGAAAGGGTAAGGAACTGAGGCAGCGCCACAAGGGGGTATTAACGTGATATTTAAAAAGGACAGAGCGAAGCTCTTAACAAATTGAGGCAGGAGACCCTGATTCACACGGATGATTTTCTCTCCCCTGTGGGTTCCTGGGGAAGGAGAGAGTGAGGAGATGGGGAATGTGTCAAAGCTAATTCCCGCACTTTTCTACTCACAGACNAGCCACAGTTCAGATGGAGCCAACTATCTGACCCACAGTACTAGCTTGCTTGTTTGGGATTTTGGTGAACAGANAGTAATATAGTTGGGGATGAGTGATGGCTGGTTAAGTCCAAAGGGCTGAGAAATTGCCTCAATGTTTCTGTCAGTTACTCTAGTATTTTTGCATAGCTAAAAGTGTACAGGGATACTAACTGCTCCTGGAGCCCTTCCCACATTCTCCTTTAAACATGACCCCAGTCTCATCTTCTTGGCTACTTCCCTTAGCTCAAGTGGAAACAGAGCATTCACCTGGAATCAAATGACACTGAGTAGTGAGACTTGCTCTCTTGCCCATGTTCATATGACTCTGCCAATCCCTCAGAAAGATATTTTCTAATCATAAATACAGTGGCAGTAGCTACACGATGCTCTTCCCAGCTTGGTGGCTCTGCTGTGGTGCCCTTCATCTTGTCTACTTACTAGTCGTGCCTTTCCTGTCAGATTTNTCTCTTTGGTGTCTGTTTACCAGGTTTTAAGTTGTTGACCTGNACTTGCTTCCTCTTCTTTTTGAAGAATGTGGGTGCAGGTTTTCTTTCATCTGGTCCTCTTTAGAAATAATTTACCTGTGATCTTTAAATGTTTCCTGGCCCCCAAGAAAAGAGGTGGAACCTGATTAGTGCCTGTAAGGAAATGAATCAGTGAAGAAGTAAGAGATGATAGGAGAAATCTATTTGGTTAACACACACACACACACACACACACACACACACACACACACACACACGGACACATACTTAGAAAAAAAAGAGAGAGAAAGAGAGAGGAGAATATTACTCTGAAAATTTTAAAAATAAAACAAAATCTGAACCCTAAACTTAATGATTCAAATTATTTCCATAATTAAATTGAGCACAAGCCATAGCCTTTCTCTGCTATATTAAATACCCTAAAATTATCAGAAAACAATAATGTACAAACTCAGCATCACAAATTAAGGAACAGAGAACAGACAAAGACAGCTTCCAGATTGCTGCACACAATGACTCTTACTTTACTTTCCCAGAACTCATGATCCAAATATCAGTATATCCTTCTGGAAAGTATGCTCTTTTGTCCTGCATTTGTATCTCCACAGTGGGGTGCAGAGATTCAGAGACAAGTGCCATGAGCCATGAGCCATGCAAAGACATCCAGGAACTCTTGGTCTAGGTTTGGAGAAAAATCAAGCTATGAGATGAATCAGATGGAAATCCATAGGGAGAAGATGTTCTTGAGAATTTTAGGTGCTGGAGAAAATCAATCAGGCAAGGTACATGGGCAGAGGAGGTGCCTGGAAATTGGAAAGTGTGTCCAGAGGAGTAAAGATCATGCAAATATCTTAACCTACTCTTCAGCAAGAAGAAGAGGCATGTGTTTCTGTGGTTTAATTTGGGAGTGTGAAAACCCACTTATTGCTGAACAAATTAAACAATTTGTAACTATATAGATTGGACACTGTGGCTACCTGGACTAGGAGAAATGGATAGACTTGGTAGCTGTGGAGAAATAAGCAAATTGGAAGGAGACTGGGTTTTAGGATGCTCAGGATAGAGAGAGAATGCTCAGTGGTCACAGAACGGGGCTTACTGGAGAAGACAGAGATAAAACCACAAGGAAGATGGGGTGAAATCACAGAACATCTCACATNTCATGCTGAAGAGGTTGAATTTTATCCTGGAGGCAACAGGGAGCCATTAAACTGGCAGAGATTTGGATATTGGAAAGGTCACCCTGACAGAGGATGGGAGGTGGAAAAGGAGACAGTAGAGTCAGAGGGAGCAGCTGGGAGAGTGCACTATGTCTCAGTGTGGAATGATGAGTGTCCATATTGNTACAGTGGAAGAGGAACTGGGAAGAAGTGACTAAGTNCAGTTATGCTGTAATGATGGAACTGGTAGCACACACTTGTAATTCCAGCACTTGAGAGCCAGATGCGGGGGGTGGGGGCAAATTTTAAACTACCATAGACTACATAGCAATATTCTGTCTTCAAAAGACAGAAAAGGAGGAAGAAGAAGAGGAGGAGGATAAAGGGGAAGGGAAGGGNAGGAAAGAGGAAAAGGAAGAAGAGGAGAAGAAGGAACTGAATTGACTGGGAGAATGGAATGAACATGGCTGTAGCATCATGCAATGTGACAGAAAAGCGGGAAGAAGTGGGTTTGATGAGGAAATTCATTCAAAAAGATGTGGACAGGCCACTGTGCAAGACCCTAGGTTCATCTGTTGGGTAAGGAGAAGGCTGCCTGCCCTTCTGGGACTCACAGCCTAGTACAAGAGACACAAATTAGGTAACTGTTGTATTTATAATCACAAAATTACAACACTCAACAGACATGCAGTAAAGGCTATCAAGATGAGGAGGGAAGTGGCCTATTGTAGGCAGGCTGGCTAGAGGTGGTTCTGCAGGAGTGTGTTTAAGTTAATATCTGAAGACTGACAAACAATAACCAGGGGGAGAACATACCACATAGAGGCAGGAAGAAAAACACAAAGATATCAAAGTCAGAAAGTGACTGGCTTGTTAGAGAAGCAGGAAGAAGGCCATTGTNCCTGAAAAGGACCGAGTGAAGAAATGGAGAAGAAAAAGAGAGATAGACAAGGACTGAAGGATCAGAGCACAGTATTTGGAGGAGGGGCAAAATGCTTAGCTTAGTTGCAAAGGAAGCAGTAAGTAGCCTTTGTCTCGAACCTAAACTCACCAGCTAATAATAATAATAATGATAATAATAATAATAATAAATTTTGTTATGAAATCTCTAGCAGGCATTTGAGTTTGAGAGTTCTGATGAAGTATGATGAACATTTTGAATATAGTTTTGAGTAGACAGTAGGAACTAATTTAGGAGAAAACCTGAGTTTAGAAGTTAGAAATTTGGTAAGGCAGAGTCACTGAAAATCTGAAAGAAAGAGATGCCTGCTCCTTGGAATGGAGTGCCCCAGAGCTGAGATACTGGAGTCTGAGCTGTAGTACTGCTGCGGCTGGGTGTAATATAGATTTATCTGCATAGTATTTGTCCCTTGTGACTGGAGTCATAGAGTCCAGGATAGGTCTGAATAGAGTAGGATGGTGGAGCTGCTGTCATCACTTTGTGTTCAGAAGTAGACATCATTAAAGTAGGGGCTTCTTAGAGACCCACATTTGTGAAAGAAGCAGGGTGGGAAGAGTAAGAAGTCAAACTACCATAATGTGTTGGACTCCAATGGCTAAGCCTTGATCGCTTAACCCTGCATAGCCATTCAATGTGGCTGCCCTGGGAAGGAGTGACCTTGGTCAAGGCTGCTTGCTGCCCTGGACAGTAGACACTCTCCCCTGTCTGAATTCTCTGCAGCCAAATTAAGGATTTCCTTCAAGTGGGATTTGGNTGGAATCCNTTCACATTTATAATCAACCCCAATGAAGTGGGTGATAAAAGGCTTTATGTAAGACTTGAGAAGCTCTCCAAACAACATCATTCATTGTTCCAGTTCTGGAAGCAGTGGCTTGAGAAGATCAGCATCACCTTGCAGCAGTAGATAACGTGTAAAAGTGAATTCTAATGCAGAATCAAATAACAAGCTTTCCAAATCCTTATTTGGATACCATGGACCATACCTCAACTTTCAGAGGCACAGTTAACAAGGACAAAGATTTGAGTTTCATGACCCTAATAGATGGAGGAGGTGGTAAGAGAGGTGAATGAAATGTTTCAGGAAAATGGCCTCTGGTTTGAGCATGTCCTCCATATGTCTACATTCTGGAAGCATAGTTTCCAGTACAACAATATTAAGAAAACCTTCAGTAACTTCTATCTCAATGTGACTAGGAAATGGAGTGTGCTTTCAGCAGGGATTAATGTGGCTCTTAATGCTAGTTGTTCTGAGAAGATGTTATTAATAAAAAGAAAAACTAGCCCTTCCCCATTCCCCAGTCTCTTGCTTCTTCTCTCTCCCATTTGCTTTCACCCTGATACCAACTGCCTCCTTGTGACACAGCCCTGTGGACCAAAGTGATGGATCCACTGAAACCCAAACTTCCAACCTCAAAACTGGGAACTCAACAAAGCTCTTTTGTCTATTAGCCATTCTCTAGTATTTTGTTATAGCAACTGTTTTAGTTTCATTTCCTGTTTCTGTGATAAAATGCCCTGCCCAAAACAACTTAAAAGAGAAAGGATTTATTTTACCTCACAAGTCTAGGTTACAATCCACCATGGCAGGGAAGCCAAGACAGCAGGAACATGAACATCTTATCATTTTACTTCCACAGAGAAGAAAAGAGCAATGGACACAGGCATTCTCCATTCACCTTTATTATATATAGCCCAAGTTCTCCCACCCAGGGCATGACCCTCAGCAACTGAAGTGAGTTCTCTCACACCAGTTAATTATCAAGATAATCCCTGATACATTCTAAATGCTAAATTTAATCTAGACAGTCCTTCACAGGTGTGCCTGGAGGCTTGGGTTGCCAATACCACAGAAGAAAATGGGCTAGCATCATGACATGGTAGTCAGCACTGACACTCCTGAGAAATACAGGATTACAGGGTCCCAACATTAACACAGGTTTTTCAGCACATCCTTCCAGGTGGATGAAAGCCTGCCTCCATGGCTTCACTCCCACAAAGCCNATTTTCCACTTAGTTATTTTCACTTTCTTCTCATAGACCTTACTGTGTGTATTGGCAAAGTCTTTGCAAGGAGAAACNAGAGGGTAACCCTTGTAAATATGACAGTGTCATACAGAATCAACCCCACATGTTTCACATCCTTGATGGCGCTCAAAACTTGATTGTTTTGACACCACCTCTCTCTCCACCTACATGAGTGTCTGGTCTAAGAATAGAGATAGTGCAATGAATTGTGAGTGGGGCTGTATGGGCATGTTTACATACTTGGTATGAGGGCAGACTTACCTGTGCTGTTGGTATTACTTAATGGGAAACACCTTCGGAGGAAGATATTTCTTGGGTGGAAAAAAGATGCTCTTTGGAAATACTGGACATTTTTCGATTCCTATGAATCTATTTTGTTTTCTTTTTCTCCTTACATCCTTCAAGTACAGACCATGTGATTGCAATTATTTCTCCTCTACTGCTATTGCAGAAAATGATTGATATGAGTGACATTTGAACAATGATTTTTATTTAAATTTTCCTCAGTAAACATATTCAGGGCACTTATGAGCAAATTTTTAAAGTTGAAAATGACTAACTTATTGACTTTAGGAATACTGAGTAGCAAGAACATGAATGTAAAAAGGAGACAACAGCAGCAGAAGCATGTCGACCACAATTTCTGGATATTTTTGCTCTTGGTTGATTATTTTTTTTTATATATCAGCATCTATTGAGCATTGTATAAAGGGGAAAATAATAAAAGACAATTAGAAAAGGGTAATTTTCTGCCAATGAGTGCAATTGGAGGAAGATGTCCAAGAAACTTATTAGAAAATATTTGAAGGCAATATCACCAAACTGANAGCTTAATCTAGGCAGAGCATAGGAAAAGGAGAGCATTCAAAAGCAGATGGGTGTTACAGGTGTCTCTCAATTATATTGATTGGGGCCTGAGGAGGATATAGAAGACTTTGAAATGGCAATGAAGAGAGCAGACCTGGCTTTCTCCACCTCAGAAATCACCTCCCTGGGCTGCCACCCATGAGATGGGAGGAATTGAAAGTGGGCAGTATGAATTCTATTCTTGCTGTCATTTGTGAGTTCAGCAAGCAGATATGTCTTGGGAGATATTTGCAAGAGAAATTAAGATAGGAGAGAGAGAGAGAGAGAGAGAGAGAGAGAGAGAGAGAGAGAGAGAGAGAGAGAGAGAGAGAGTGTGCTGGAGCTGAATTGGGAGACCTGGTTTAGAATCTTTGTTTCCAACTAACCCAAGGAACTAGTTAGGCATTTAAATTCTCAATTTCCTCATCTTCAAAATGAAGAAAAAGCATGATTATTCAGAGAGTTGTCCATGAAATGCTATATATAAAGCAGATGGCACAATGCCCAGAACCTAGTATAATAGCTACTTGATAAATGGTAGCCAAGTCAGAGGGCAAAGGCTTCTCTGATTTTTCCACTATTTCTAAGACTTCTCCAGCAGTGCAGATAACAACAGTGCTCTCAGCCTCTCTCCCCATTGCATAGTAAATGCTCATACTTTTTCATAAAAAAAAACCAGCTTTCATGTGTCCTACTTCTTCTTATNTGATATGATCTCTGTGGAAGTTGACAACTGCATGTATTTGTTAAAGTTTTCACCTTTTTAGACATGTAGACTTGATGGGAAGAAAAGCAGGCACAGNAATAGATAAAACATATGTAAAACTTGATCAGAAAGTCATAACACCCAAAGAAATAAATCCTTGCTAGTAGCATGTCAAGGTATATAAATTAGAAGGCAAAAATAAATATGTAAATCCCTCCCATTTAATAGGCGGGAGCCCAGGGAAGTGATTTCTGAGGCTGAGAATGCCAGTTCTGCTCTCTTTTTTTGCCACTTAAAACTCTTCTATGTCNTCTTTGGGCTCCGTGGAAGAGTCTTTCCTTCACTAACACAAGGCACAGGTAATCTTTCATGATGGTTTTTGTGTGGTCTTTCAGTGCATCAGAGATAAACTGAGGACAAGTGAACAAAGGAAACAATTCTAGGAGGCACAGAAAGTAAAGAGATCAGGTCTATGATAATTTAACATGATAGGCTTCTCACTTGGATAGCTGAGGGCCCTGCCCCAGCATCACACTGGCGGGTATTCATCTTTGAATGTATGTTTTGTGACAGAGTCTTGCTATGTAGTCCNGGCTGACTTTAAACTCACAATCCTCCTGCCTCAGCCTACCAGATGCTGGAATTGTAGCATGTACCACCAAACGCCTGTCTTTGGGGATCTTTTAGCCAAGGCCATNCATGCTCAGTGAGCTGACATGTGGACTCATGTGGCCCTTGTCTGAAACACTCCCTCGTTTGGGCATGAACACTTCAGTTGGACTTCAGAATATGCTTCCTGGCCAACATTCTATTGCCCTTCCAAGATATGGAGGCTAGTGCTATTTAGCTACCCTAGTTCTTTGCCTGGTTCTTAACAACTTTTGGAGGGCTCTCACACGTTTGCTCATACATTCAGCACAGAAAGATACCCTGCTACCATGGTTCTATCTGCTGGACTTGCTCAGACATTTTATCAGCTATTGTCAATCATAGTCATCAACCTTTATCTTTTTTGCTACATTTATTCTGTGTTTGGTCTCCTCTCACTTGTGTCAGTCAGAAGCCTGGATATATTAACTATTTTTACTAAATACATAGTGAATTATTGTCTATGGTCCATCTGCAAAAGAAGGTCCTTCAGAGAGACAATATGTTGTGGTGGTAAAGGCATAACACTAAAAAGTCTAGATTACAACACAAACACCAATATTTATAAAACAAAATGATATTTGTCTGCTCCAATTCAAAATACGTGCTTATAAGCCTCACCACATTCTAATATGTACTACATATTAGTAACTTCTTTTTTTTCTAATTCAGTTTCCTAACTAATGGCTTTCCAGATCAAACATTGTTTAATATTTCTTTTAAAATAACATTTTAAAGTTGAATGATTTTTATCTTGGCTCTTAGGTTCCATATTACTGTGTAGACCAGCTTCTCGTGGTACAATAATTGCACCTGATGTTTAAAGAGTGAGCTGTTCTACAGGATACCTATTTAAGTTTGGAAACTTTGCAACCAGAATGAATTCCCACTGAGCTGAAGGCAACACCACGAATGTGCTTCTCTCCCCATGAATCTTGTGCTTACATTGGGGACAGGAATATAACATATATGGAAGTGTTCCTTTTTCTTCTATTAAATGGAAAAATTTGTCACCAACCTGAAAAGCATGACCTCCCAGCCCTCTCTCACACCAGGTTAAACAATTTCAGGACTTTCCATAACAAGTTTGGCTCATGTATCACGCAATGTCAAGATCCTGGGGTGCACTGATCACTTTCTTTTACATCATCATCAATCATTTTATGTTTTAAATGCATTCTCTGATGAAATAAGTGATTACTTGGCTCAATATTTCTTTTGACTTATATAAACATTTCATTACTGGCTCTTAGTTTGCGGGGTTGGCAATTTGGTTTGTGTGTTTGTGTGTGGGATGGTTCTTGGCAAAGATTGATTAAGGGATAATTCAATACTTTGTATTAAAAATATAAAGTGCACAATGTTTGGAGTTCAAACCCCATATTTGTGCTTTGCTTTTGTGTGACTTGGATCAAGTAGAAGCATCTTCTGGCCAACATTTGAATCTGTAATTTAAGGATATTTATATCTGCCTCACAGATTTCTTATTAAGATGGAATAAATGAATGCANGTAAAATACTAAGTATAATGCCTTGCACNGTTCACAAATGTGATCCTTTCCTGATCCCTCTTTGATTTTCTTAGTAAGTGCATTTTTAGTTCATGATTGTGAATGGTCAATTATTTGAAGACACTTTACTGTCTAGGCTGTTGCCTTCAGATAACTAGCCAAGCATGCTCATTGTTTTTCTTTCTGTGCCCCTGGATTTGAAACTCCTTACCTCTGAGAAGAGAGTGTATTTCATTGGAGAATAATGGAAGCAATGCTATTCTAGATCCATTTTTTTCTTAAAACTGTTGCTCCTATTTTAAAACAGTTATTTGTATTTATTACATCAGTTAGCAGTACTTTTAGGTTCATGTCGTCATTAGTCTTTGCCACATCTCAAGTTTGTGCACGTGTACAGAAGGAAATAATAGCATAATTAAGTGGTCAAAGTGTTCTTAAAACATTTTGTACTACCTCTGAGTTTCGTTCAATCATCGTGACTCAAAATCTCTGTTGCTCAGGCTTTCCCCACATGTTATTGTCCACTAGATTTTCAAGCATTTTGATGAAAAAGTATCTCCAAAGGAGGCTCAGCACTAGACTCTAGAATTTTTCTCCAATCACTGACATTCACTGTGGAAATTCTGATGACCGTGCATAGGCAACACTGCCTATATCTAAGCTCTGGCTTCCCAGCACACCTGAATCCACAGACATTTCAATGTGAAGCAATCAAGTAGATGAAGTTGTATCTTAGGGTCATGAAATACAGTGGTGATTAAGAAAGGCATGTTAAGTTAATGATCATTGATGCTTCTGTCTGGAATTTATATCTNAGATTCCCACATAAGGAATCAGAGTCAGGAAACCGACTGAATTTGGACTGTACCAAGAATCATGTTCCCGAATGNTCGAAGGGCTTGACAATATCCAGAACTGTCTTTCTCTGCGCATCCTCAGTGGACTTCAACCTTCTCTGGCACAGGGTCCAGCAATAGGAAATTCTGTTCTAAGAACAAGAACCTTACTCTTCCTCCTGGTTGCCAGCTGTCTTCAGGGACACTGGGCCTCTGGGGAAGGCAGAGGTGAATAAAATTTTCAATTTTGTTTAATACCTGATCCTTAGAGCAAAAGGTTTTGGAGTTCAGAGAAGATGTGTCCCAGTGAACTTGGATATTCTACTGAGAACTTTTCTGACATAGAAAAATCAACTTTAGGAACTGTCCAATGGATATGGCAAATGACCTTGGCNTCCTTGGTTAGAAAACTCTAATTGACAGCAGACCTCACAAGAACAAAGCATACATAAACTCCTTTGGGTACTTCGGATACTTCTAACACACAGTGGTCACCCTGTGAAAGCCTTTTCTCAGGATATTTGTCTTGTTTATAGTAAACTCATAGTGTCATTTAATAAGATGTTCTATCTAGTCATTATTAGACTCTATCACACATGTAGCTTCAGGAGTGAGTAGGGTCACCAAAATTCAATCAGGTAGGCTTNTGCCAGAAATATGAGTGGGTACNGTGATTGAAGCTGATTCCCTCTAACCAGGTAGAGATGTGAGAGTTAACACTGTCAACTTGACAGGATCCAGTCATGATGAGTTTTCTAGATTAGGTGATGAGACAGAAAGACCCACCCTGAGCATGGGAACACCACTCTATGGGCTGGGGATCTGACTGCATGAAAAGGGACATTTCACTCTGATGATGTCCCTTCCTGCATTGTTCATCCTTGCCCTCCTTTGTTTCCTGGTCATATTCATCCACACCATCTTTGGGATGTCTAACTTTGTCTATATTAAAAAGGAAGCTGGAAATAATGATACATTCAACTTGGAGACCATTGGCAACAACATATGTCAGTTCCAAATCACCACCTCTGTGGGTTGGACTGGACTGCTAGCACCTATCCTGAACAGTGTACCTTCAAATGTGANAAAAAGAAAAAGAAAAAGAAAAAAAAAAGATCATCTAGGATCCATATGGATTTTCTATTTTGTCAACTACATCCATCATATGCTTTCTGGTTGTGATGAACTGTACATTGCAGTCATTCTGGAGAACTTGAGTGTTGCCAATGAAGAAAGGGCAGAGACCACTCTCCTCCAATGAGTGAGGACAACTTTGAGATATTATATGAGGTCTTAGGGAAGTTTGAGCCTGATACCCCTCAGTTCATCGAGCTCTGCAAGCCCTCTGACTTTGCAGCTGCCCTGGATCCCTCTCTTTTTATCACAGAGTCAAAGCCCATCCCATTGCCATGGATCTGCTGATAATGAGTGGAGAAGGGGTCTGCTGTCCAGACATTTTATTTGCTTTGGCAAAGAGGGCTTTGGGTGAGAGTGGAGAGGTGGATTCTCTTCATTCACAAATGAGAGAAAGGATTATGTCTCAAAATCCCTCTAAAGTGTGCTCTGAAGCCATCAGAACTACACTAAATGAAAACAAGATGATGTATCTTCTACTGTCACTCAGTATGGTGACAGATATCACCGTTGGAAAATATCAAAAATCATCCAGTATATACATAAAGGGTGGAAACAGGGATGACAATTGGCCAATAAAGAGAATCCAGTTTTGGATAATGTTAATGAGAACTGAAGTCCAGAAAGAACAGATGCACTGCCTCCATCTCTCCACCTTCACACAATAGTGTACTAAAGCCAGAAATATGAAATGGGCAAAACAGAAAAGGAAGAAAAGGAGAAATATGGAAAGGAAGTGGAAAAGAGAGCTGTGTTTTTGAAGCCTGTATAGGTGGTTTACTTGTGTTAATCAGNCTCTTTTAAGTAGGTCTGTGCCAAGCTGTTCCTGTCAAATATTCTCAAAGGCAGCACAAACTGTAGCTGTGATCCACTGATAGGAGTGCAGAATCGATTACATAAGAACTTGTAAAGAATAATTCCTACTACAAAAAAGAGTGATTTAATGTTTGATATATCAGAAAAACATGTAGAAAGTGGAATCTTGCTGAGCAGAGGCATTCATCACTCTCTGCTTCCTGACCTCAGGTGCAATGTGACCAGAAGCTTCCTTATGCAGCTGCCACCATGACTTCTCTGTCAAGATGGACTGTGTCCCAGAACTATGAACCAAATTAAACTCTCCCTTCCTTAAGTCACCTTTTTCAGAGAAAACAGAGACACAACTAAGGCAGAATACATGACAGAGCTGAGCTCTGCAAGATAAGGACGTTTGTTACTCACAATGGCTTGGAAACAAGATGGCCCACTAATGCCCAATACCACGGTCATTGCTGCATGCCTGCTATCTCTACACAACGTTTTATTTTTTGCCACGGGAAATGGCCAAATGACCACACCCATGTTTGTCTAGCACAATCTGCTGATGACAAATCAATTCTGTACAATTGGTGGGTATTGAGATACACAGAAATGTGTAAAACCAGTGAAACAGCAACAATGAAGTACATAGTTCTGAAGATAAACTGTGTGTAATTTCTGGGACCTGAATAAATAGCTTTGATTTTAGGAATATCCATCCAGGTCTTGCCTGTATATTAAATCTATTTTCAAAATTGGGAGGTTCACATTCTGATTCTCCCTTCATTTAACATCACAGGGAAAGCATAATTTCTCATCTACAAAACAAACAAACAAACAAACAAACAAACAAACAAACAAATGAATATATAAATATATAAATAAATAAATATCCAGAGCAGTAGTGTGAGAATGTTTTCTTATGGCAGACTTTGTGTGAGTCTCTAATTCTTCTTGTAGAGAAAGTGACTTTGTTTTCAGACTCCAGAATTCCTGTGAAGTGTGTTCCATAAATCTCAGTCCTAAGAGCAGGCCACAGGAAGCATGCTCTTCCATCTCACACCCCGCCTTAGCTTGCAAACACCAAGTGCTATGAGATCCCCACAGGAGTGCTGGGGGAATCTCTGGAAGGGGATTTAAAGCCACGTTTAGCTTCAGTTCTGAAAGCACATCAATGAGGAGAGCAGTGTTGCTCTTTTGGAAGAAGAAGGTATTTGTCATTTATTCAAATATTTCTCTCCCAAGCTTTTGGTTGTTTTCTTAATTATTATTGAGCATTTTCACTGAGAACATTGAATCGTGAAATTTCCAAGTCACACAGTCCATTGAATCTCTAATTATAAATAAATGATTTCAACTTCTGTCCCTCTGGGGCACTGATTTTTATAGATTCAGCAGCAAGTTCATCCATCGTGACTCCTTCTCTGTCTTTTCTTGAAGCCCACTCATCCTTTGTTGTTGGACACACTATCCTGGGACCACATACAAAGTCTGGGCAGAAGTAAGGCTTTTAGAAAGCTCAGTTGAAATCTTTTTGGAACTTTCTCCATAAAAATAAGGGCTAAGGCACATTGACCAAGATTTATCAGCTCCTGTCCAGGTCCACCTTCAGAGGTTGATGGTGTGTTAGTATCTCATCCTTAAGCTGTACCGTCATACTCCTATTGCTCAGCTATGCTGTGAGAACAGGAGAGAACTGCAATTTTATTTTGAGCCCCTCCTCTCTTTCCCTCCCTCCCTCCTCTCTTCCACTCTCTTCTTTGTGTGTGGCATTGCATCCATTGGTGGTTAAAATAGGAGGTAGCAACATACTGCAGAGCACTGACTTAAGTGTACACGAGAGGAAAACAAATTTTCTTAGACGTACTTATTCCAAAGGACCGACCATGGTAAAGTCATGTTCTCTGTTTCTAAAGGTTGGAAATGATAGAAACTAGATCATAGCAGAATGGATGATGTTTGTCAGTTGCTACATTTTATTTATGATTTCTCTATCACAATACATCTTCCTCTACTAGGTGAATGGCTCATCTTCAAACTTGAGATGATAGGATTAATTACATACTAAACATTTTCTATAGGTTCTTATTGAATTTGATTTCAGCTCAAATCCTTCATTTGGCATTTATGAACTTCCACATATGGTTCCTGAATTATCTTGTTACTGTGCATGGGGCTCTCCACCTGCTTTCTCCTCTACACGTTTCATATTGATCCTTCTTACTCTCATGCTTCATATTGATTTCAGATTTCAATCCATGGCTTTCTGCTTTCCTTGTCTTGCTCCAAATTCAGTTCTTGATCTCCAGCATGGTCATATTTAAGGTTAGAAATCTTAACTTTGTGGAGTCAGTAGCCTTGGGGAAAGCCAACCCTGCCTTACCTCTCTAGCTACATAATAAATTACTTGACCTCCTTGAGCTTCCAGCTCTTCAAATAGATACATTTAGAATGGCTGTATGGTAGCATACAGTGATGTCAGTGATACGGAAATCCTAAAAGAAGTNCTGCCAGGCACTTGTATGTGCACACAAACACTGACACATATGGGATGTGATGAAATCATGATTTAGGGATTGGTATTCCCTAAGCATCAAAGTAGAAACACACAACACACTTTGTTTTATGGTCTTATGGAGATATAGAAGAAGCACCTGATAATTAGTAGATATTATTTGTTATTGATTTTTNTNNNANNNTNANTNANTTTTATTCCATTCATTGAAACCACTATTTTTAAGAAAAGGTATCATTCATCTTGGCGCTTAATGTTATATTTATTTAATGATTTGTGCATTGCAGAGAGTGGGTGTATGAGTTCNTTCAGATCACAGTAGCAAACTCCTACAGTGTGCATAGTTAATATATTATTTTTATTGAATAAAAGGAAGGTAGAATGGCCAGAAGGAAAGGAGGGAGGAAGAAACAGAAAGGAGAAGGAAGGGAAA
>LZPO01035546.1:0-10989 GCA_001675575.1 Neotoma lepida | reverse complement strand
TGGGTGGTAAGATTCACACAGGAGTGAAGGGGCAGTTGTTCACACTGTGAGTCCTAGTCCCTAAGCCCCGGCACTTACTTTAGAAGCTGTGAAGGATTTTCTCGAAATTTACCACAAGAAATTGGTTCTAAGGTAGACAAGGTTCTGAAAAGCTTTCTATCATGCCTTATGTAACTCAGGGAAAAAATATTATTCCCCTGAATTGGGGGTGAGACAAGAGATGGATTTGTAGAGTGACTAACGGCTTAAATATTTCAAGCATTGCTGCTTTCCTTTTACTTTGAAGAACAGGAAATAATAAATCAGAAAGAAGGGGANTTACTTCCATTTCAAGGTGCCAATAGTCAAGCAAGTTAGCTGGCTCCATGCCTAGGCCTTTACATGTGGGAAGTGGAGTTGGACGAGGGAGGCCACCAGCACCTGGTGCAGTAGTCGAGATTGTGAATGTGGTGATACTAAGTAAAACAGAATATTCCCCACTGATGTCACCTATTGTGTAGAGGTCAATGGACTGGTGAGAATAGCAGACAATTCAAGCTTCACATCTCCAGGCTTGTCATTTGAATTTTCCTGAGGCTGGAATAATGTTTTCTAAATTACCTAGGTATCTGGAGAAACATCTCTTGCATTATGTGGCTGTTACTGTAACAGGCTGTAACATTGGGGCATTTGGGATGGACCCACTGGGGTGCTTTATGAGATGGCATTCCAACAGCTTTTGCCTTCACTCAGTTGTAAGTGAAATTCCATGTTTTCCCCCATTGCAAATCCATCTCCTACTTTCACCCCCCTCTCCCCCAAAGCTCTTGTGTGTTGTCGTTGCTCTCCTACAGACAAACCCCATCCACTGTGTTCAGTGAATGACAGAATTAAATACAAAAGGGATGTAAGAAGGTTTAATTAATGAAGCACTCTTGCCATGGTCCAGAGATACAGGAGAAGAAACTCTTTCTATGTCTAGAAGCCAAGGTCCATCCTGCCCCCAGGGAGTTGTCAACCCACCCTGTCAGATATTTGTGGGGGCAGGACTGTGGGCAGAATTATATAAGTGAGCAAGGCAACTATCCTTTCTCTGGGGATAGGAAAGTGTTGGTTGTGAGTTCCAAGTCCTGGTTATGCTGGTTGCCAATCTGCAATGCTTGTGAGCCAAAGGTCTGTGGTCCAGGATCTCTCTTTCCACTCTTGGTTCCTGTCATGGAGCAGCTTGATATCCGAGCATCATCATTCGTAGAATTCATACAAGCCCTTTCCTAAGGCAGAGATGCAGCCAATCCTGACTCGAACCTCACTACCCAGCTGCTGGTCTCTCTCTCTCTCTGCAATAGCCTTCCAATCTCAGAGTTTCACAACCAGCTCCCAGAGGCCAGTTAGATTTTTCTGTCCAGCATCCGAGACTTGGTCCCCTGCCACTGTTCTCCTGGCTGCACACATCTGCTCTGCCTTAACCCACTTACAGATCTGGGCAAACGATGCTTCTCCTGACAGCTCCTGCCTGAGACCCACATCAGCAAGGGTCAATCCCTGACCCTAACCACAAAAATCAGATCTCTCATGTCAAATACACCATGGACTGACGTCTGAGTTTTGGAAATCCTTTTCACCAACTAGAACTATAACCACACCAAGCCAAACAGGAGCCTGAGGAGAAATGAAAAACTCAGGAATAGTGATTCTGTCTTAATTGAAAATTCTCGTAATTTTTCCAGTGTACTATTTTCACATTGTTTCATATTTTAATCTTCATTCGAGTTGTTGCTGCTATTTCCTACAATTCGTATCTAAATCAAGTATGTGACTTACCACACTTAGTTCCGTCATCGCTGTTTCTTCATACNTTGCAGGGAGGTCATATTATCCACTTTTTAGTCTTTAAAAAAATGAAGAAAATTATATGCACAAAAATGAAGGAAATTATGTAAGACAAAGTACCTGACCCACTGTATATGTTCAAGAAGTGCATAGAACAGAAAAAGTAAACTATCATCATTCTCATGTCTGCTTGATTTACTATTATAGTTAATATTCTGTATTTCTTTAGACTATGGCTTTAGATCTGTAGACTCCTTGAAGCAAGAGTCTGGGTTGCAACCTCCGGACTGTTTTTCAGTGGTATCATGTTTGGTACACAAATATTTTTTCATTAAAATTGCTGCTTATTAATCACTGGTTCAAATGGATTATACCTGAGATCCACATCCTCCACTGATTCCTGGTTTTCCCGCAGTACCCAGCAAACAAACATTTATGCATGCTATCATCGTTATCTTTTCCACGATATTGTAAAATAAAGTCAGTGTTTCTTCTGTGTGTCTGGCTTGCCATCTCCACACATACATGGGATGACCCCTACATCTGGGGAAGAGTTCCAACTTCCAGATTCTTCAACCCACTGTGCTGGCAGCAGTCCATGAGCTCGTCTTGGGAAACTATAATTGATTACTCTGGAGGGAAAACTTCATCCTAACACCAGCTGGCAGCCAGACCTGCCTGAGAGTCCCCTAAATTCATCTCCAGCACAATTCTCAGTAGAGACAGCATGCACACAAACTGACATTATCTTAAGGTCCAAATCATGGCTGCATGCAAGTACTTTCTTCAGTTAACTTCACTTGGCATCCATTGTCTGCAAGTGTTGAATTTTCCAGTGGCAGTTTTGAAGATGCAGTGTTTTTCTATTCATCATTACTTGAACAAATAACAAATGTAGCAGATAACAGAGAAACCGCCTTAGAGTGGCCTGTCAGAGGGAAAAGGTGGAAGAGACCAGCCTTGAGTAGCAGTAGGATGGAAGCAGATGACAGATTTCTGGAGTCCATGGACACTCTCCTCCTCAGAGAGGGACTGACTGGCTCTGTTTGACTTATCAAAGCTGTTGTCCTGTCTTCCAGGATATGAAGAGGAAACAGAGAGGTTAATTGATTGTCCCAATTCTCCAAATGAAGATGTTTCAAATTTTGGAAAATGAATGTGATTCCAATCCCCCAAAGTGTTTCTGGTTCCAAAGCTGTATTATGGAGTCATTATGCTTTGTTGAATAAATTCTTGAGAGTTCTTCTCCATGCTCCACAGCATCAGCGTTCACATGGACTGCTGCCTCAATCGTGTAGCATCCATTGAGTCAGGAGAGGCTGCATGTCTGCCTGTGCTATCAGCAGGAAATAAAGACTGTGACAGCAGGCACACCATGTGACTTTCAAACACAATTCCAAATTGTGATTATCTCAGGGACTTTGACAATCTATGTTATAAACTTTATCTGTATGATCAACTATTTCACATATGTTCAATTCTTACCAACTTTTAAGGAAGTTACAAACTGTAAATACTACTCTTTCTAACTCTTGTGGATTGGCTTCTCAAAGCAGGAGCACAAAGAAGAGCTCACTTTGAGGGGCCTTATAAATAGCTCCATGTTCTCTCTCCTTGGTCTTGATTATTGTCCTGGGTTGTGTGTAGTTTCTATTTTGGGCCCAAATGTCAGAAAAGCCTCTTCTGCAGCCAAGAAGCAGCATTGTGGGGTGCCAATAAATTCTGGGGAAAATTACATTTTAAAAAGGAAAACTTTGACATACATCTGGCAATAGAAGTATCCTGAACATATGGCAACCTGGTAGGTCGGGAGCCATTGGAACATGTGAAGGTGAGCTGAATACTGCCCTCATCCTGTTCTGGGGTGCACTTGGGGAAAGGCGTATGGTGAGGCCATGTCTTTTTTAAACTGATGTGGCACACTCACAGGGGAAGGGAGCTGCGTGAAAACCCATGCTTGCATGGCTGACCTTCTCCTGGCAACCTCTGAATGACTTCAAAGAGCTATTCTTAGTGATGCAAGTAAGATTAAGACCCCGCTGGGGAAGGCAGCCCTGTCATCACGACTCCACTGATAAATAAAATCCTGGGAGACTAGAGAAACTCAAGAAATTCAGCCCTCAGAAATAAGGATACCAGTATTGAGAGTCAATAGTTGTTCCAAGTCAAAGTCTTATTAGCCCTTGGGCCCTGCATCTCCATGGTAACCTTCTGTTTGACCACATTTGCTGACTGAAAGGGTAACATCTTTGTGGTGAGTCATGACTTGAGAAATTAGTCCTGTAAAGAACAAACTAAAGTCCAGGAAGGAACATAGATGAGTTGACTTCACCGAAAGTCCATAGGGTGTGCCTGAGACCATGGAGTACCAATCAGAAAGAGGGCAATGCTCCCACTTCTGGATCTCACACTTAGCTTCATGTACCTCCACCTCTCTCAAGCATTCTGCAACCACTTACTGGGAACATATCAGTTATATCAGAGGCAGCATTCCAGTATCCCAAAGGACAGCTAGTGACACTTCCATCTTTCAGATAAGGACACCTGGGCTCAGTAGACATGTTTGTTGACCAAGGTCACACAGGTATAAGAATTGCAGCCCAGATACAAGTATAAATCATATCTCAATGACTCTAAATACTGTTGCTGTTGACCAACTCATTGAGTCTCAAAATTGCTACTTCCTTCACAAGGAGGGAGAAGGACTCATGAAGCCTATTCTTTTGAGGACATAAAGGCAGATAATGATAGAGAGCAGACAAGTCTCACCCCTCCCTGAGGACCTATGGGCAATTAATGGTCACTAGGACAGGAAGAAATATTTTCTTGAGTGGTATAGCCACTAGTAGGGGGCCCATGCTCCTGTAAATATTCATCCAAGACTCTAAACAACTCTAGTGGAACCCACAGAGTCATCAAAATAGATAGATAGATAGATAGATAGATAGATAGATAGATAGATAGATAGATAGATACATACATACATACATACATACATACATACATACATATATAGACAGACAGACAGATAGATTGATAGATAGATAGACAGACAGACAGACAGACAGACAGACAGATAAGAGGGAGAAGATTGGAAAATAAGGAGGAGAAGGTAGCAGGTGAGGAGAAGGAAGCAGAAGAGGGTTATTTGGGATAAATGTGATAAAATATATTATATATATGTATATATATATATATATATACATATATATATGTATGAAAGTACCATGTTGAAGCCCATCATTATGTATAATTAACATGTGCTGAAGAAGTTGATGTTTCTTGTATATCCCCTGGATCACATACAAAGAAATCATGGCAGTTACTTCTTACCTCTGTCTGATCCTTGAGCATGGTTTGGTTGGGCTGCGAATGTTTTCAGTTTCAGAGAAACTCTAAGTCTACACCTTTCATTCTGCTGATGGGATAATTGAGTCCAACATAGCACTTTGTATGATGTGGTGTGCACTCTTTCCCCAAGACATATGTTCACATAGGACTACACAGCATGCACTTAGGCTAGACAATTCACATGGACACAGGCCCTCACTCAACACTGAAAACAAACATACATGCAAGTACTTCCCTCCTCAGGGTTAGTGTCATTACACCTCTTTCTCAGAGTTTAGTTTTCTGTTCAGAACTATGAATGTGAGAATCATTAAAACTATTATTAAATTAAGTCAGAAATCTTCATTTTTCACACGAACACCATTTGGTTCTAACTACAGAATCTGTGCACCACCCCTTGGGAAACATGGTTTTCACTGTGGGGTTCTTAAAGATCAGAAGTGGTTCATACTATATTTCATTTGTCCCAGATCAAGTCACATGGCTAAATCAGGGTAAATAGACATTGGTGAGAGTGGATTAAATGAACATCACTGTCACTCAGTCTCTCATCCAGTCATTGTTTAAAGCAAGGAAGATTGTTGAGTATCCAGAATATACCAGAGTTCCCTGAATTTGCAGGGACAGTTATTTGGACCACAATTGAGGAATGATATTTGAAGATTCTTGAGGATTACTGTAATTTCTTTCTTCCAATTGAGCAGACTTTATGCCTAAAAACCGTGATGCTATTCTCTAGTATCTATAGGTTTTCATTTCCACCCCCATGAAGCTCACTGCACACTGTAGTCACAGGGACAGTGCTGTTGCCCTGAGAGAAATGACCTGTTATGGCACTTGACCAGCACAGAGTTCTCCCTTTCCCCTTTCCTTTCTGCCACTCTATCACTAACCATGGACCTTATTTATCCATTTCTGATTTGTTCTAATATCGGTGTGCAGGTCCAGTAGTCCAGGCCCAGACTTCTTGGGACTGAGGTATTCCTCAGGACTAAAATTCTCTAAAGTACTCTCCCTGAGAGTTAGGTTTCTGTGGGACTTCACGAAAGTATCATGATGCCACTTGAGGTGGCCCACTTGTGGGCAGACATACCTGTGTTTGTTGGCACTTTCTAAGCATGAGCTCAACTAAATGAAATACCACCTTGTGTTCATAAGGGATTTTGAAAAATCTTCTTCTGAATTCATGATCCCCTGTGTTTATGGTATTTTCCTGGTCTGCCAGTCTGGTAATGGCACAGAGAAAGGAAATGTGGTTATCGAGGGATGGCGTCGCCTTGGTGACCTCATATTGGCTCCTTGTTACTAAGCACTCATGAGGCTTCATTTCACTCACCCACTGTCAAATTCTTCTGACACATGATATCAGGTCTCCTGGTCTATAGTTGGAGAGTCTATCTGACTATTTTCCTATAAACCCAGACATCATTGCCTACCCTCAGTCTTCTGGATGCCCTCCTATTTGCCACTGGAGACATCTCCCTATCATCCTCAAAATGAACAGTGACATCTGGGATGAAGTAGATTTTGTGAGCAAACTGAGGCTTGGCTATGCTACCTATAAAAGTTCTAAAACTTGATTATGAGCTTCCTGTTGTGAGTTGCAATAACCCCAGATGGCAGGGTGCTTGATATATCTTTTAGCAATCATGGTGCACTGTGTTAGTTTGGTTTCTGTATCACATTTTCTAGAAACTTTCTATAGTATAAGGGAGGAATTAATGTAGGGGATAATGAAGCAGTGTGTGCTGATAGAGCCCACAGACACATCAGACTAGTTTAGTGAGCAAGTGAAGGGTTTTGCCTTTACATTGATTNTATGTTAAGAAATATACTCCTTTTATTAAAATATTATTCACTTAATTATTTAGTATTAGTAAGTCTGTGTAGGTGTGTGTGTGAGGTACACATACACCACAGTGTGCACTCAGAGGTCAGAGGACAACTTCCGGGAATCAGTCCTCTCCTTCAACCATGTGGGTCATTGAGATCAAATCAGATCATCAGATGTCCTTGCTCACTGAGCCAACTCCCTGGCCTACAAGGGAGGTGTTTATAGCTATAAGTATCCTTCCTTATCAGATAAGAGTGATACATTGTTCATTACTAATTTCTAAGCTTAGAGGATGACATAGAATGGAAAGAAAATGGGCTTTGCAACTTCAAAATAATCAAATGATAAGAGTGTGCATTTGGAATTAAAAGAGAACATTTGGTTTAGAGTATGATTTGTCTCAAGTGAGATGGTTGCCTAGAGTAAATATTGTAGACTCTATCCATGTGAACAAAATGTATTTCTAGCTGCCACATCCAGACATTTTTAATATATATTTTTAAGACACTTCTCAAAGGACATCAAAGAAAATAACAATTATGTTTATCTTTGGTGAAATGGATTCAGTGGAGAAAGTGCTTTTAAATTTTGCCTCATAAATCGGTACTATTTGGAAGTGTTCATCTTAAACTGTTATTTCTACCTCACATGTTCACTCTTACTGCATCTATCAGAAAATGAATTGAGGTCGGTGTGCTGAAGGAAAGTCAAACCTTAGAGGATTTCCTGAGAGGCTGCACCCTGGGGTGCTCACTCTTCACTGCAAAGGGTTGGGATCTTGTAAATCTCCCAAACCGAACTGTTCTGGAGGAAAGCCTGGTCCACTGTCGGGTCAGCCTTTCCACATTCATTTCCAAATCCACAAAGTTCAACCAAGTTCATTCTCTGCATCGAATTAATTATCCCCTCCGAATCCAACCACACACCCTGCATCACTACAGCACTGTGTTTGCTCTGCCATCAGTCAATCCTCCTTCCCAAGTTTGGAGGAATCTGGGATGTGTGTTTAACCACTGGAGTTTGAGCCTTCCATGGGCTTGAGGGTGGACTAGACTTCCGGTTGATTCAGTGCTTGGTATCTGTCCTTACCATCCATCTTCCAGCCTGGAAATTGTGTTCCCATGGGAGGATGTGGGGAACTCTTGAGGCAGTGAACCCTAAACTTCCTGGGCCAGGAAACTATTGGCAAAACATATTGAATGTTTACTCTCAGGATATAAGTCAGCAAATTGGGAGAAAGTCCCAGGAATCTGCATTTGTGACAAGCGCCTCAGATAATCACCAAATTGATAAGTCTCAGGAAGCCCACAGAAGGGCATCCTTGCAGAGACACACACTACTAGGATATGAGGAATATCTTACTGATATATGAGGGTACTTACTGGACATGTTCTCCTCAGCAGGGAGAAAAAATAAAATGGAGGGAGCGATGATAAGGACAATAATTAGCTCTTGCTGTCTGGGAACCATGTTTCAGGGGGTTAACAAGTGCGTCCGTCCCATGACATCTTTACCCCTTTCATACAGATGGGAAAACTGAGGCACAGAGAGTTTGAGAAATTTGCCTAAGGTGATGAGGATGCCATGTGACAAATCTAGAACGTAAAGTCAGATGGTCTGGCTCCAGCATCCATGCCTTCACCATCTGGCCCTGGGACAAGTAGGCAAGCTATACCCCACAGATCAAGTGTAGCCATTTCTTTCTTGTGTTAGGAAGGATGAGAAAAGAAATAAAAGACTTTATAAAAACATTTTAGCGATAAGATATAAAACGTCCTTTATTTAGAATAGTCGTTGGGTGTGTTGAAGACATTGGCTTACGACTTGTGAAGCCAGGAGATACTTTTACAAGAGGAGCTGAAGACTCCTGACCAAGGGTGCACCTAAGGCTCTTGTTTCCCTAATGCCAGGGGCCAATATGTGTTCATGAACCTGAAACCCTGCTCCAGTGCACCCCCACTGTCTGTCACCAGCATCCTGTGACAGGAGCTGCTGGATGTGATACCAGTAACCTCAGATGACATCATTGTTCTCCTTTAGGACCCCTGGAGCTAACAATATACCATCTAAATAGAGTCTCTCAAAGTGCTAATATGTAAGTGGGCCATGGTAAAGGATTCTTTGCACAAGGAAAAGTCATGCAAACACGTCTCATTCCAGTCATGTGTCTTTGGCTGATGTTGTTGTATGTTACTGGTGAGAGTAACAGTGATGCTGAAATAACTAAACTGGAAGGCCAAGTGGCGTCCCCAAGGTCACATCACTAACCACTCATGAAGAAAGATTTCAAAACCTGCAGGCTTAGCGACTGCCATAGAGGAGGCTCCAGAAGATCCCCAGGGCTGGTTAGTATAAATAAACTCACTGTCAGAACACTTAACAACAATTAAGGAAGGTCAATCACTTCTTCAGCCTACTGGAACGGGAGTTGATAGAGCCCGAATTCCAGGCAGCTTCTAATATTTCCCTAGGTTATAAACATGACCTTCAAGGGGCAGCCCTGGTCTAGTGGCCAAGCCCCAAGTGCCAATGTCTGAGATGGGTTGCTTGCCCTTGAAGAGGACCACAGAGCAAAGAGGTTCTTCTGCTCCCATTCTGTCCAAGACTTGTGGCTCTGATTCATTCACCCACAGTATGGAGTCACACAATAAAGAAGACAGCATTCCTACAGAAAGTCCACAGCTCACAAGCCACGGGACCTTGCACTAGGGAATTAATGTCTCTGCCTCTTGCTTTCCTCATCTCTAAAATGGCAACAATAGCAACTATTTTACAGATTTATTGAAAATGTTTAATGAGATAATTCAAATGAAGTACTCAGTAGTTCCCAGTATATAATAATGGCAATATTGCTGTCATTGGCTAGAAGGACCTGAGGCTATTATTAGATTAGAAACCTGGAGGAAATAACAGAATGAAGGCAGTGGGTGTATATGATCTGGTAGGCACTGCATTAAGCTTGTGGGTCAGTTTCTTCTTGAAGTGCACAATTATCTATAATTACCCATGTGACAGATGTGCAAACAGAAGCTTGCTCAGAGAGGGAAAGTTATTTTCTCTAGGTAACATAGGAAGGGGTGGCCCTCAAACAGGGACATTCATTTAATTCTAAAGTTTACATTTTACTCACAGTACTGTGTCAAGCCACCCTAACCCCAATTTTTGGTTCTATCTAGAATCCAAAACTTTAGAACACAGACTGTTNAAACAAATATACTTTAAGGTAAATTATGACATCTATGTTAAACTTTATCAGATTTTTATATGAAGAAGCTGTTCAGTGAAAAGCTATTTATTAAACACAAGCTTGAATAATATAATGAATGAAATAAAAATTATGTCTCGTACTGTTGAGACAAAGATGGATTAGGATGTGTTGGATACTACGATTTTGTAGTCACAATCAAGGAAAAGAGTTGGAAGAAATTGTGGGTCTCAATAAAGGATTCCATGATGCTTACTTAAAGGATTTATTAGAAATAAAATGGAAACTTTTTCAAGATTTTATTAAGAGCTATAGTCCTTCTGCACGACTTTTTTCTCTCTTGGACATTTATGCATGTTTGACTGGAAGTGTGGCCTGGGAGCTGAAGTTTGAAATATATATTTCCTACAAGGATGTACCTAGGGAGACATTTTTCCATCAAAAGGCATATTCACCTCAGGTGCTGGAAAGTCTTCCAACAACAGTGGACCCTGGAAATAAAGATAAAGCATGTCAGCCTGTACCAACGGCTGCTGATGCTGGAAGAACTAATGGCCGACTAAGTAAAACACAGAGAAATTTATATGGAAAACAATTACGGCTCATTTCATCCTTCTACCAGGTTCAGAGCTTTCCAGAACGTGACAATGGNCAGGAAAATTCTCTGTCAAGTCAACCTCTGTATATTATTGAAACCCAAAGAGGGGAAAGAACAAAAGAGGTGAATGGCTTCATGGCTGTAGGCTCCAAACCTGGAAGAGGCTAGCCCTTACTCTAAGATCAGACTGAG